>JANTOP010020826.1:0-13216 GCA_027564815.1 Symmerus nobilis | reverse complement strand
CCCCTCCCTTTAATTTTTTCACAGTTCTACCGATTTTTCGGTATACCCTGTTTATAGTAAAGTATGGTGTTATAATGCATTACGATTAAGGAACATATTAGATTGCATCTGCGCAAGCTACTATGATACCTACTCACTGTACAATTGTACATTATTAATAAATAATATCCAATTTAGCGCCATTGAAATTATTCCAAAATCAGAAAAGAAAAGAAAAATGCATTTCAATTAATAGAATTTAAAAAAAAAAAATAAAATTCAAATCCAAACAATTTGTCCATTTAATTTATAAATAGCCCAGCGTTTATATTTAATTCAAGAAAAAAAATTACATATGTTTGAGTTTCTTAAGAAGAAAGTGAATAGAATAAGTGGTTTTTTTAGATGGGAACTGTTTAGTCCGTTCAATTGAATCGGGTGTCTGTGTAATTTTAATTTTTATTAAATATTTTTTTAACAATTAATTAATTTTTTTTAAGATAAAAAAATAATACAATGTCCGATGTTGAGATGAATACGGCGGAACGACCGAATCGTTTCCAAGTGAATCCTGTGAAGAAAGTTGATACTAGTGAGCAGCAGTATCGACGGATTGCGGATAGTGATGGTGGTGAAACGCAGGATGATGATAATTTTCCAGTTGACATACGGCCGAAAGTGCAACGAAAATCATCAGCTAGGTGAGAGGACGATAATTTATAATTATTTTTTTTTTAAAAAACAAATCCACGTAATTGATTTTTAATTTATATTACAATACGTACATTTCATTCTTCAAAAAACAAATCTGACTTCTCGTATATTTATTTCCGATAAAATTCAAAATAATCGTAACTGCTATTCATGAAAATGTAAGTTACAGTATTTTGTGTTTTATAAAAATGAATCCAGAAATTAATGTTTTGTGTAACATCGCACAAAATCCCTACTCTGGAACCACTTTTTTTTTTTTATTTTTTGGTGGTCTAAATATAGACACTCAAGCTGTTTCCTAAAATATAAAAAAAGACTTGTGGTTTTTTGATTTATCATATTTAAAATAAAAATTCTGATTCTTTCTGTCGTTAGTATTTAAAATATTTAAAATAAAATCGATTCAAATTTAATTCCTTACAGATTATCGGTAAGTTTTCGTAAGGAAGAGCGACCAACAAAATACGGTGATGTCCAGACAACGAAATTCCAATCGATTACTGGAGAATCGGATAGTAGTGATGATACGGATCGTGAAAATTTATTGGACGATACAAAGTATGGTCGAAGTTTTAGGTATACCAATTTTGCTGTATATTTTTTGTTCGACAATTTCTTTTAAATAATTAATTAATTTTTTTTGTAGACATTTTACGCGGGAAGCATTACCCCGATTAGACAATTATCGAAATATTTTATCAATAAATGCGGCAAATCGACCAACATTAGATGATTTACATAATGCTACGATTATTAATAAGGTATTTTAATTGGTTTAATTAAATTATAAATTAGACGAACGGTTATCTAATTCCGTTAAGTGAGTTGTAATTTAATTAAAAGGTCATCATTATATAGGGTGTTGTGATACGGAAAAAGAATTAAATTTCCCATTTAAAATAGTATACAACAATTCACCTTGTATATACGATCACATGAATTTCAATTAAATTACAATTAATATTAATTAATGAAAATCTCTTAATTGAACAATTAATTGGGGCCAGTCATGGGTTACACTATTTGATAGCATGATGGGTCACTATATATCACATTACATCACTATATACCGTACTGGTATGCATAATATTATTGATGAATTCATTTACGTTTCATATACAATTATTTTTAATTATATTGAAGTTCAAATGTCTATACGACACGTCTATATGATAGCAATGAATCATATCAATTTAAGAGATTTTAATTTTTTATTGTGTAATTGAGCGAGATTTGTATAAAAATGCCTATTAATGAGCCTACTTGTTTCCTTTCTATACCAGCGGAATTAATAGGCTATTAATTCAATATAATTCTGTAAGGTGTGACGAGAATTGGAAAATGTAGGTGGAAAATTATTTTATATCTCATGATTTTGAATAATAAAAATTATAATAATTTACCTTCAATAATGGCGAGATTTGAGAAGGTATTAAATTCGTAAAGTTGGAATTAAAATGTTAAAATTAGAATAAAATATTATAGATTAAGATAGAGATAATTAGAAGGAATGGGGTTCACAACAACAGGCTCCACCAGTACTTATAAATAACCGGAATCCCGTAATCTATCGGGAAGAATTAGAAAAATTGGGTATCTCGATTCAAAGAAAATATGAAATGAGAAGTCGACAATCGAAGAAGCCAAATAAAAAATTGAATTAAATAAATTAATAAATTAAATTAAATTAAATAATAGAAACGAACTGAATACAGCCGAATAGAGCATTGCATTTTTTGTTCGATTAGTGGCATCGTCAATAATCATTGGAAAAAAACTTGTAGACAGTTCAGGGCTTTTAATAGATAAAATTATTTTAATAAAATTATAAAATATGAAAAATTTAATATTAAATGCAAAATATTTAATTAAAAATATTTCCTCATTTGTTGGGAGCCAGGCGAAGAGATTTCCATAATTATAATCAATTATATCGAATTCAAAAGGTGATATCTTTTAATTCGATCGGTAGATTACGATTAAATTTACGTCATAAGAACTATCATGTTATGAGTATTTTAAAATTTATTTCGTCAAAATCTCTGCCACCGTTACGAAATTATAATTCTTCAAAATATTTTTTAACTATTTTACTACCAACTTCAATTTTATTTTTTTTTTAATTCATCGATGGTAGATAAAATTGGTAGACTTCAACATATCGGTTATATATAGATTTGCGAAGACTACCACCAACGAATTTGAAGAATTTTTAAATTTCATTTTATAATTTAGGCCCAATTCCATAGTACAAATATTTTCGAAAAATCATCAATTACATGGTGATTTTAAAAGATTGATATCTTTGAAATAGATCGGTAGATTTAAATTAAATTTATATGATAAGAAGAACCATGTATTATCAGTAGTTTAAAATTTATTTCGTCAAAATCTCTGCCACCGTTACGAAGTTACAGTTCTTCAAAATATATTGGTAAATATATTCTCTCATTCCAACTCTTTTACTACCAACTTCGATTTTATATTTTTTTTAATTCATCGATGGTAGATAAAATTGGTAGAATTCGACATATCAGTTATATATAGATTTAGGAAGACTACCACTAACGAATTTGAAGAATTTTTAAATTTAATTTTTTAATTCAGGCCAATTTCCTATAGTACAGGTACTATCGGAAAATCATCGATTACATAGTGATTTTAAAAGATTAATTTCTCTGAAATAGATCGGTCGATTTAAATTAAATTTACGTCATAAGTAGAATCATGTCTTATCTATTGTTTAAAATTTATTTCGTCAATATCTCTGCCACTGTTACGAAGTTAGAATTTTTTTTGGGAATTACTTCCTTGGCCTATTTAAAATACCAGAACGGAGTAAAAAAAAAATATTATAATTATTTTTAATTACAACTTAAAATTATAAATTAATTTATTTTTATACAAATATAATATGAACATCATTCTCCGTAATTTGTCCAGTCCCAATCCCTAAAACGGACAGATTCGGAAGTGACCGAAACGCCCGTCCAAATGAAATTCGGATGGATTCAAGGTGTACTGGTACGTTGTCTACTTAACATATGGGGTGTTATGCTATTTTTACGTTTAAGTTGGCTAACCGGACAATCCGGAATCATCGAAGGAATTATACTTATAGGTACGGCAACAATTGTATCAACGATAACCGCCCTATCGATGTCCGCTATCAGTACGAATGGTGTAATAAAAGGAGGTATTTTAATGATATTATAATCTCCCGTCACTTCCGTTGATTAATTAATTTATTTAAATTTTACAGGTGGATCGTACTATATGATATCTCGATCACTGGGTCCGGAATGGGGTGGTTCGATCGGTTTGATATTTTCCTTAGCGAATGCGGTGGCTGTTGCCATGTATGTTGTCGGATTTTGTGAATCGATGAATACCCTGTTAAAATCGAACGGTTTGTCCATAATTGATAACGATACGAATGATGTACGGATCATCGGTTGTGGAACGATATTAATATTAACGGTTATCGTCGTTGTTGGTATGGAATGGGAAGCAAAGGTAACTGAAAAATAAGGGATCCACTTAATGAAATAATTTTAATCCAAATAAAAATAGGCTCAGATCGGTTTATTGATCATTCTCTTAATTGCAATCGTTGATTTTTTAATTGGATCATTTATTGGACCGAAAGATGATACGGAACGGGCTCAAGGATTTTTAGGATATAACGGTAAATTTTAAAATTTATTTTCGAATCTTTACTAAACAATATTTTTTTTTAGCAACAATTTTTAAACAAAATTTATACACTGACTACCGTAGAGATGAGGGCGTTGATCATGACTTCTTTTCGGTGTTTGCTATATTTTTTCCTGCTGCCACCGGTTTTTTGGCCGGCGCTAACATATCGGGCGATTTAAAAGATCCCCAAATAGCGATACCGAAAGGAACGCTACTCGCTATCTTATTATCAACGGTCACCTATTTTGTAATGGTAATGGTGGCGGGAGCAACTGTAGCCCGAGACGCTACTGGAAATGTTACCGATATGATTAATGGGTCATGGGCTTTTCTAGATTGTGAAAAGAGTAAATTGATAATTTTAGATAGACAGGAATTTATATGAATTTATTTAAATTAAATTTAAGATGAAGAATGTCAATATGGTCTTCAAAATAGTTTTGATGTTATCAAATTAGTATCGGCTTTCGGTCCTATAATATACGCTGGTTGTTTTGCTGCCACCCTATCATCAGCTTTGGCTAGTTTGGTATCCGCTCCTAAAGTATTTCAAGCGTTGTGTAAGGATGAACTGTATCCGAAAATTAAATGGTTTGCACGAGGATATGGAAAAAATAACGAACCAGTTCGAGGATATATTTTAACATTTGTAATATCCGTTGCGTAAGAAATCTAATTTTAAAAATTAGAAATTTCGGGGATTAATTTTAAATAAATTTTATTTTTTAGTTTTATTTTAATTGGACAACTTAACGCTATCGCCCCCTTAATATCGAACTTTTTCCTAGCCGCTTACATGTTAATTAATTTCAGTACGTTTCATGCGAGCTTAGCGAAACCGGTTGGATGGAGACCTACTTTTAAGGTTTTTTTTAATATAGATTTTGAATCCATCTGATTCTGATTTATTTCAAATTTATTTTAGTATTACAACATGTGGTTAAGTCTGCTAGGATCTATACTTTGTGTGGCCGTTATGCTTCTAATATCATGGGTCACAGCTTTACTAACATTTGCCGTCGTTATCATTCTGTATTTAGTGGTATTATTTCAGAAGCCGGGTAAGTTTTTAATTTTAACTTCCAACTCGCCACAGAGAAATTTATTTAAAATTAAAATATCCGTTACAGACGTAAATTGGGGTTCAACGACACAAGCCCAAACGTATAAGAACGCCCTACTATCCGTCCAACAATTAAATAATGTCGAAGAGCATGTAAAAAATTATCGACCACAAATAATTGTAATGTCCGGTCTACCAAACAGCCGTCCAATTCTAATCGATTTCGCTAATCTATTGAGTAAAAATCTATCGCTACTAATTTGTGGCCATGCAATAAACGGTAATCTATCCCAAGCCCATCGATACTATCTCCGGAAACGAGCCGGTGAATGGTTTGATCAACATAAAGTGAAGGCGTTCTATTCATTGATCGATGGTGAAGATTTTGAAACGGCTACGAAGGCGTTAATGCAAGCCAGTGGTTTAGGGAAATTGAAACCGAATATTTTGTTGATGGGATACAAGCGGGACTGGCAAACGTGTAATCGATCCGAATTGGATCAATATTTTAATACAATGCATAAAGCGTTAGATATTCATTTAGCCGTTGCTTTGTTACGGATCGATAAGGGTTTCGATTATTCGGATGTGTTAGGTGATGCCGTTCAATTGAATAAATTTGAATCAGCGAATATTTTACAATCGAATGATAGCTCTGCAGATCTATTTGCAGTCGATAAAAATCATCCGATTTTGGGTAGCTGTGATTCGTTAAGTAGAAACGCTTCGCAAGGTATGATTTAATTATTAAGATCATCTATTCATTGCTATCGATCTAAAGGACATTTAAATTAAAATTGGCTGTTAAAAAATTGCTTTAATTAAATTTAAATTCTCGCATGAATTATTGATAAGAAAAAATTGGCGCACCACGTAGGGCCTTCTTAAGTAATTTGATTAAAATCGCATGTAAATTCATTCACATTATAATTTGGTGTATATATCACTGAAATTGCTTTATAGATATAACTTATAAACCAAATGGAACGAAGAAGGCGAAATTTAAAAGTGAGTAGCTCAAATGAGCCAGTTATTTTATTTCTTAATAAATAATATAACAGTTTTGATTGTTTACTTAATTTAAATTTAAAAAATTATAAATTAGCCAGCAGTACAAGTGATTTATCGATTCAAATGCCAAATAAAGTGTCGATTGGTATCCAAGTGTCCGATCTACCCGATCCAGTGGATGACAAATCAAATGTAATTTTTTCCCATTAAACCTTTCGGGAATAAAATAATTAATTCTTTCATTTTAGTTGAACAATTACCTGCAGCGAGGGAAAAAACGACGAAAGGAATCAACAGCTCAATATTGTGGACCGAATGGTGATAATTTACCGAAGCATATCATTCAAGAATTGACAATATTTTCCCGAAGGCATACAAACGCTGTCATTGACGTCTATTGGTTGTATGATGATGGTGGGCTTACCTTACTCCTACCATATATAATAAGTACTCGTCGAACTTGGCGGTCCTGTAAGCTTCGTGTGTTCGCTTTAGCTAATAAGAAAGCGGAAATTGAATGTGAATTGAATACGATGGCTAGCCTACTAGCAAAATTTCGTATTGACTATTCAGATCTACAACTACTACCGGACGTTACGAAGAAACCAACAGATGAAACGATGAAATTTTTTCATCAATTGATTAGTGGTTTTTTGGCGACGAATGATAATGAGGAGGGTTCGTAAATTTAATTTACTTAATTATCTATTTAAAATCTAATAAATAAATTCATTTTAATTTTTAGATAATAAAAAAACTGACCGGATAACGGAAAGTGATTTGATGGCCGTTCGTGATAAGACAAACCGTCACTTACGTTTAAGAGAATATTTACTAGAACATTCACAAAATTCGAATTTAATTGTTATGACGCTACCGATGCCTCGGAAAAATATTGTATCCGCTCCATTGTATATGGCTTGGTTGGAATGCTTGAGTCGAAATTTACCACCGTTCTTATTTGTTCGCGGTAATCAAACCAGTGTATTAACGTTTTATTCATAAGTTGTTCCATTTCTCGCTAGAAGTATTATAAATTGTATATATTTATCAGGAGATTTTAGTACTTTATTTTGTATTAAGTATATAGGATGTATTATGTAATATAACATTTGTAGAGATTTTAATTAAATTAATAGTTTAGCGGATTAAGAATATTTCTGTATTTTATTTTAATCATTGCACTAACTGAAGGGTTTGTATATCACCCTCTTACTTTATATTCTATTGACTCACTTGATAAATTGCGAAATTTGGGGGAAAAATCTAAGAAATAAATTTCCTAAGAAATAAAAAATATTTCATCTGGATTTGGGACATCTTTGAAATTCTAGAACGGTAAGAACCGTGGCAGAGAGTTTCATCAAAATGATACTGGCCCAACTACTAATTCACATAATATAATAGACAAAATTTCAGTTAATTTCACTGATGCGTTCGGGAAATATAAGATTCTGAACAAATCGTTACATTTCTCTTTTAAATTCGAATATCTGATTTGAAATATTTAAATTAGGAATTCTAGAACGGTAAGAACCGTGGCAGAGAATTTCATCAAAATGATACCAGTCCAACTACTAATTCATATAATATAAAAGAGAAAATTTCAGTTAATTTCACCGATGCGTTCGGGAAATATAAGATTGTGAACAAATCGTTACATTTCTCTTATAAATTCTAATATCTGATTTGAAATATTTAAATTAGAAATTCTAGAACGGTAAGAACCGTGGCAGAGAATTTCATCAAATTGCTACCAGCCCAACTACTAATTCATATAATACAATAGACGAAATTTCAGTTAATTTCACCGATGCGTTTGCGAAATATTTGAAACTAAACAAGGCGTTACATTTCGTATAAAGAGAAATTGAGATTTGGGACATCTAAATTAAAAATTCTAAAACAGTCCGATCCGTTTCGCAGAATTTCACCAAAATATTGTCAAGTCTTTGACTATCCCAAATACTAGAATTTTGAAAATTTCAACTAATTTCACCGATGCGTTCTTAAAATATTTGAATTTCTAATAGGAGGGATCAGAATTTGAGCATAGGTCGAAGGAATATATAAAATATTTAAATAATTACAAAATTTATCAGCGTATACTAATTTATTTGTCTCTAATTAATTTAATACATATTTTTTATATTAATTATTTAAATTTTTAATAAAAATTTACAAAAATTTATTATTAATTATTGTAAATTCAAATACAAATTACGTATTAATTATAAAAATTCTTAAATTAAAAAATATTGCATATAAAAAACAGTTTTTTTTTTTAGAAAATCTTTTCGTTTATTTTGACTGGTACATTTTATTTAATTTTTAATTAAATTATATTTATTTGTAATTAAATTTTAATTTTAATTTTATTTCAATGATTCATTCAGTCGCATTAATTAATTATTTTAATAATTGCGCGAATAAAAGGTTTCAATACAAATAGAAATGGTTCCTGTCATTGAGCGTTTTTGATATTAAATTAATTATTTAATTTATTATAAATTAATACAAAATACAATTATTTGTTTTGTTCTAAATGCAAATTCCTTACAAATTATTTAATTACAAAATGTGATTTTTTGAATAAAAAAAAAGGAAATATTAATACAAAGATGGTTAAGCTTTACTACAAAGATTACACATCGAATCTACTGTCTACGGCCGACAATCGTCCGTTCACGGCTATCTTCCCGATGTAAGCTATGACGCGGTGGAGATGTATGGTTACCCTCCTTCGTTTGACCCAACCGATTCTTTCTAGATCGCTTAAATTTCGCCATATCCTCACCGAACACATCACCAGTCCGTAGGGCTGATATTAAATCATCGAATTCCCCTTTTGTATCACTGATTCGGGTATCATTCGTTTTAATACCGAGATTTCTCGCCACTGAACTGATTAAGCCCTCCTTGCTCTTCCGTTCGATTGTCCGTTTTTTGAGCTGGAAAATGGAACGATTAATAAATAAATGATTCGGTTTGAATAAATAATTCGTTTACCTCAGCTTCCTGTTTGGCACGTTTTTCCTCTTCCTCCTGCCGCTTCCTGAAATTGTCATTATCCTGTCTCGCTTCCATGAAAGCCGTCAAGAACACATCAAATATCCCGAAAAATTCATCCGGCTGTACGACGGATCCATCTTCACCGAACAATCGTACGGCTCGATCAAATCGGGTCTTCATATCCTGAAATTGATCTTCCAATTCAGCAAAACGGACTGAAGCCTGTGCATGAAATTCTCGCATAACGGGTAGGAATCGATCACCGCTTTGCGGTTGTCCAGCGCTCCGATGGAATTCAATTTCCCTCGATACCTCGGTCAAACCGGTTCGTAACATTGATATGTCTTTATCCAGTTCACCTAACGACACTTTTGCCGCTTCACGAACGTGCAGCAAATCCTCGTCCAACTTAACTAAATCTTTGAATTTCTTCTCAATCACCTGCACCAAGTAGTGGAGCAGAGTCGTTCCTTTTACCGAACTTGATTTAGTGTCAGCTAATCGATTCAATGAAGCTAAACGGAATCCGGATGCATTCCCACGAGCTCCACGATTCATATAGTTACCCAACGCTAATACAAGCTCGAGTAATTTCCGTAAGCGTCGGGATCGGGCAACCTCCCGCGACGCTTCCATAACATTTGAAACGCGTGGCGTTAAATCATTCACCGTTATCATGAATCGCTTCTTATAGTGGAGACTGCGGAGTCGTTGTTCGTAGTGAGGAATTCTGGGGAATTAAGAAAATAGATGAGATTAAAGATTCGGAACCCGAAAACGGATAATTTATACTTAGATATTTCATATAAAAATCGATCAGCTCTTGCTAGCGAATCAATATCTTCGGAATGCTCGTCGAGCAACGCTCGCTCTTCAGCTGATGGCGTGAATTTTAATAGCTGCTCAACCATATCGATTGGTAATTGCTCATTTGAGTCCATCGATAGAATAGCTCTAGGAAATGGGTTCGGAGAGACGGTTTTAAAAAAGAGTTGAGATAAGATTTATTTATTATTTTACTTGGAAATCTCCTCATCGCTCATCTTCAATTTGCTCAATAGAATCGTGCAATTTTGAGCGCGTCGTCCATCGATGACGGATAGAATTTTTGTACGATTCTTTCCCATCATACGGAGATCCTCAATTGAGCCATCGTTCTTTAAGAGAGAAGATAGGTTGAATAAAACTCAATAGAGCAGGATAGGAGAGGACTGCACGCTCTAAAGCGTTCTATTTTTGACAATAAATTATTTAAAGACTTAGAATATAACAAAGTTTTTAATTATTAATTAATCTTAAAGCTCTAGGAGTCTCTGCATCGTTGAATAGTCTCATAAGTGACTCACCGTTACTCCATTCTTTTGATAAGCTGAAAAAAGTTTATCGATCGACTCCAATTCGATGTTGTTGTACCATTTTGTGTCGTCCAATTCGCTCCAAACCGTACCCTGAACTTTGGCGTCCGGTAACTTCGACCAATTGAAACATTTCAATGGATTGGTCGGCTGTGGCACGTTCTTCTTGGTTAAGTCTAGCTTTGGCATTGGAGGTGCTGCAAAATAGAAATTTAATTTCGTGTTTAGCTAAGAATTCGAACTGTAGTCTTACTGGATGATTTATTGATTGGTGGAGGTGGTGGTCCGCCTGGAGCTGGTGGCGGTGGTGGTGGCATAATTAATGGTGGCGGTGGTTTTGGTATAGCCAACGGTGGTGGTGGTGGAACGGATACCTGATCGTGTCCATGTAAACCAGCAACCTTCTGATCATCTGGTATGCTACCTTCGGCTACCAAACGTTCCAAACGCATCCGTTCGTGTTGTTCCTGCATGAAGCGGTGATGTAAATCTTCGACTTTCATTTCAGCGGTAACGGCACGTTGTACGGCCTGTGAATGATTTGAGCTCTCCTTTTCTAAACGTTCCCGCATCCGGGCTAGACTTGTTTCCAGATCTTCCTTTTCTTGGATTTTTAAATCTAAATCCTGCTCTTTTTTCGCTAGCTTCGCTTGACATTCGACATTTTCTTTCTCTAATTCTTCGGCTTTACTGCGAGCCGCTAACAGCTCCTCCTCCTTAACCAGAAGTTTGATAACTTTTCGGACATCGATGTCAATGGTTGGAACGTCCGGATCTTGGGGTTTTAATTGTTCACCGACCACATCGGGATCGGTGTCACTGGTCGACCGTTCTTCGGTTTGTAAGACAATCTGTTGTACAACTCGATCGAACATCAACCAATGTTGCGTGTTCGGTCCCATAGCTGAAGGAGGGTTAAGGGGTTTAAGAGACTTTTATGAATTGGGATCTTAAATCTAAATTACTTGGTAGCAACAGCATATGTTTTAGGAGAGATAGTAGATGGGGATAAGAAGCTGAATGACTCAATTTCCGTCTTAATAAATCAAACATAGCCGTTGCGCTTTTGGTGTCTACGTGTTCGTCATTAAATTTCCGGGCCAGCTCCTTTTCATCTTCGACCCGAACCATTTCGAAGAAGTCCTAAAATAAAGAAGGAATTAAAATGATTTGTCGCGGATCCGATTCGCGGGGAGACCTACCAAATGTCGATCCAACGTTTCATTTTCATGCTTCCTCAACTTATCGATGGTCGGCTGGATACCCAACATCAAAAATTCATAACGTAAATGTAACCGAAACTCTAAATTCTCCTGCCCAGGTCCGTAGTTGAGTACAGCATTTATGAATGACATGATGGCAGTCTTTAGATTAACATCGTCCCGATATGCTCCCGTTGATCGATCCAAATCGTTAATGACACTCTGGAATCGGGTACGCTCCGCCGCGTACTCTTGCACGTGAAGCATAGCAGTTAAGACTTTTTTATGACCGCCGGGTACGAGACAAACAGCGCCTAGGATTTCGAGAGCGGCCACTTTTGTTTTTATATTATCGGCGACCAGTGAACGTGCGATTGTGTGAATACCAGTCGGATGAGCTAAGACGTGAGCTCGGCCAGTCTACAATTTATATGAAATTTAATTTAATAATTAACTATTAGACTTACCCTCAAACTTACCGAATTATTCATCAGCGCCTTTATACATCCGATGAGACTAGTATGTAAGCTACTGCTCGCCACTTTAATGCTTAACGTTTTCAGTAGATCTAATAGGGCTGGTAGACCTTGCAGTTCAACGAACCGTAAAACGAAGCTATGAGCGGATGTTCGTAGTGCTGTTTTAAGGGCGTTTAACAGAGATGTGTGCGTTTCAATTTTAAAACTGTACTCATGGCACGGTGAGTCTTCCGGTGATGTTCGTAGCTGCTGCTGTGATAATCGGTTAAGATCGGTAATAAATTAAATTACAAAAAAATTATCTTCTTACCGTAGATATATCATGGAGCCGCTCAATATAATATTCCGGTGACGGTGGTACAGTTGACACTTGGGTGCCATCCGTCTGATCGATTGGACTCTTTCGTGAACAGTAGATTTGCCATTTCTTTTGTGGCGGCAGACTTAACATTGCCAATTTATTTGGTTCGGTTAAATCTAATTCGTCCACCAATTCACCAAATTTTATATCCAATTCATCAATGGATGGCATCGGTTGGGTTGGCGTTAGGGTTTGTAGGGTGAACGCGCCTTCCACCACACATATTTCGGGCGGTTCGTCATCCTAATTGGGTTGGAGGGAGGAGAAATTCGATCATCAGATATTATTTAAGAAATAATTAAATTGATTTATATAAATTAATAAAATTAAATATATTTAAA
>JANTOP010020815.1:0-13217 GCA_027564815.1 Symmerus nobilis | reverse complement strand
TTATCTCATTTGTGTTTACTAAATAAATGTATCTTATTATTTTATTATTTTTTAATTTTTAAATTTGTTAAAATATTATATCACGATTGTTGGGAATTATTCAAATGCATGTACCGAAATAGGGATATGGAAGCACAGCACGAGGTTTTTCGAAAACTCTGAAGTTTCGGCGTCCATAACGGGAATAAACAATGCTTTAATTAAGGTATTACACATGATTCTGCTGACGAGTTCGGGTGGTTTCGATATTAATGAAGTTAAGTTCGAAGGGTACGTGTTGCCAACAGCAAAAAATATTCTTAAATTGTACCTTTCGCATTACATGCCGACTACTGTTTATAGAATTTTAATACACAGTTCACAAATAATGTCCGAAGAGGCTCAGGAAATCTGCAATTAACTAATTAAAAAGCTCTATCAAGATTTCACAAGATAATGCAGTAGGGCAAAAATTATGGACGACGTTTTTTTGAGGCTGTTAGTAATGTCCGATCCTCTTATTTCAAGCCTACGCAAAATAGCTGCCTCTGATCATTCATATGATAGTTATTGGATTATTAATTTCATTAATTAAATAAAAGTATGTTCAAATACATATATATAAATATAACATTGGGTTTAAAGCATCATTAAAATATAAATACATCGAATATTCCAGATATTGTTTATCTGAAAAATTATATAAATATTGACATCAAGCTATCATGAAAACCACCTTGGACGCGTTACAGAAAAATCAAAAAATTTCCACCATTTTCTTTAAAAAAAAACTAAGATCGAGTTCGAAATCAACGAAGCCAGACTCAAGGGTTGTAGGGGTTGTAGGCATAACCTGTAGGGGTACCCCTATAACCCCCGAGTGCCTGGTTTCGTCAAATTCTGACAATTTTTTAATGCAGATTGTCCATAACTTTGGATTCCAATTTTTTTTTTGAGAAACTAAGATCGGATTCGTAATAAGCGACCCTAAAAACCCATTAGTAGAGATAATCATTACAAAACGCCGTTTATTTAGACTTATGGCCAGCATTTTGGGTTTCCAGACCACTGTGCGTCGTGAAGTTAAGACCAAAGGCCAAAATTGTTGCCTTTATTAAATTGATTATGGTCCTATTGTTCAGCTAGACCGTTATTACTCATCTCAGATTAAATTGTCTCTTAATTTTTGAAACCCTATGTATTTATGCACGAATAAAACATTGTGTGTAAATGAAAATAGATATAAAATAGCACCGCCATTGCGTTACCATGCCTTGCCATTGGTATTTAGATGAACACAAAGTATTCGAACAGTATGTTGCTCTTTACTTGCGGTCATGTAAAAATCAATTTTTCAATTTCATTATGAAAAGAGGAAAAACTAAATGACTCTTTTGAACTAAATATTATAAATACACTGCTTATGTTGCTATGATGATCATCGGCACAAATTTGATTTATTGCACAAAAATATCAGGAAATTTGATTTAGTTTTAATTAGAAGTAATTTTTACTGTCTCAATATGAAAGGTAGGTTGACTACTTCATACCCTAGGAGGCCTCCACGTAATTATATTTCCCTTATCTCCTCAAAATGCTTCCATCATCTGATAATAAACTTGATTACCGACAATGGCACTACAATCATTTCTATATTATGTTCATATCTTATGTGTATCAAAAATTGCCTATTATATGTGTCGGCCATGATTACTGGTCCCGTACATTTCCTTTTTATATCGTTTACAAATATCGTACTCTAGGGATTCTCCAGTCCAGTATGAACCGGAGAAACAGAGAAAAAGAAATCAATTTGACACCATCTTCTAATAACAATTATTGTTATTATGTCCTTTACGAAATAAGCGATAAAGGGTAAATGTTATTTATGTTTTTGGGGAAAGGATCAAAAGGACAATTTATGTAATATGACAAATTAGTTGGCTAATTGTTTCTCATTTCTACAGTGCCACTAAATTTAAATTGAGTATTTAATAATTTAATTAACCAGGCATTGCCCATTAATTAATAATTTACACCGCAAGATATAAAATTTGTATAGATATCTGCATTGATATATCACAGGATAATGATTAATGCCGATAAACAGCTATAATTATAAAGGATTACCGATAGATTATAGACTAATAAAAACTCTATTGACATTGGTATACTGTTCGGTTATTAGCTCAATGGAGTTGGTGACTAATGGAGCGGAGAGAAAATTAACTTAAGAGTGTTAATGTAAACTGGCGCTATTATAGGAGAGTTGATAACTTGAATAATGTATTTTAGGTCAAGTTTAACAAATTTGGGAAATATAATAGATTAATCTTTAATTATCAAGGAAGCCAGTAAGTTCTTGATTTAGGGAAATACGCTAGTGGGCATCTAACACTTATTTATTTAACAACTTGACTCTTGACACTACCGAAATAGTTTAGTTTAGCCGGATTAGTTTCCATCTCTCTCCATGTCTCGATTTAATTGTTCTGATTTGTCAAGACTTTTTCAAGCTAAATGACTCATAAATGATTTTTTCAATTTTTTATTATTTTTGACTTTTTACGACGTTGTCCGACTTTCAACAACTTTTTTTCTCTTTGCGATTTTTTCTTGACTTTACTTAACTTTTCTTGATTTTTATCAACTTCTCAAATTTTTCCTGCTAGTTTAGACTATATTTTAATATTTCCCGAATTTTCCTTTCCTTTGAATATTAACATTTTAAATGCAGATGACATAACAGTTCTTTAATCTTAATAAACTATCTTTATAACTGATGCATTGCTAGGAAACACACTATATTATATTATTATTATTATCTCCTCTTAAATCTCTTCACAATATTTCTTTTCTATGCTAGAATTATATTAATATTTAATGGAGAGATTATGTCTTTTGGATGTTTTTTCTTGTTTTATATAGTACTCTTTGACCTGCTGTTCCTATTCCTTTTCAACAATAATTCATCATTTATATTTTACGGTCTGATCTGCGACTTTGTTTACCAAAAGATGTCCTCAAATAAGTCGTTTCGTACATAAACTTTTATCATCAAAATTGCATCTTCTGTTACCGGAATTTATTTTCTTCCGCAAATTCAATATACGTTATCTTTTTCATAATGTTATTATAGCTCATCAAAATCGTACTATGCGGTCGGCAGTGGTGTGCGGTAAACAACTCAATAATATGTGCAGAATTTTATAACCCCTTAACAAAATTTTACAGCGTTTGCTCTTGCACATTACTCATGGCAATTACTAGAATGTATGCCGAATATTTTCTTCGGCCGGAAAAAGAATGTTAAAACGCACAAAGTTCCTTTGACAATTAACTAAAAATACAAAAATTAAATATTTCGCGAAAGTTGAAATTTATCTAAGAAAAAATTCGTAAAGGCTCGCACCGAGAAAATTGAATGACATCGTGACATTTCCCGATAAATTTCTTGGTAACCAAAAAATGTAATGAAGCAGAAAGTGTTTAAATTTGTTGGGGAAAAATTCAAAAATATCAAAACTAAACTTTTCTTACAAATGCTTTGCAAAAACTTAAAAGCTCCCAGAAAGCTTTATTTTCCAAACCTAATTTTTTACGAAATACGCCCTTTAACGAAATTTCAACTTTTTCCAAAATAAAGATTTACAAATCTTGAATGCTCATTGAATTAAAATGCCATTTCATATATATAATCCGAAATCTAATTTTTATTCGATTCATTTAATTTAGATAAAATATGAAATTTTCGCCAAAAGCTTTCTCATCCCATTTTAAGCTCAAAAGAAGCTTTAATATGCAAGACGATTTTACTAGAAAGAGCATAGTGAATATAACATATCAGTATCGATAATTTTTATTTTGTATTGACCTGTATATTTGGTTGGTTCGGTTAATTCATTTTGAGTTAGGTGGAAATCGACAACCAAATTAATTTTATAAACAATTCCAACCACAATTGTACGAATGCCTCTGTTATAATTATTTGATTATGTTATGTTGACATTATTTTGAACAAGATGCCATGAATATCTATCTAAAGGTTAAGAAGATAATTATTCCTCATAACTTCTGAAAATAATGTTTA
Source organism: Symmerus nobilis (assembly GCA_027564815.1). NCBI lineage: Eukaryota > Metazoa > Arthropoda > Insecta > Diptera > Mycetophilidae > Symmerus > Symmerus nobilis. The sequence continues at coordinate 9,148 of JANTOP010020815.1, read as the reverse complement.
TATCAATTTAATTGAAAATCAAAACCCTTTCAAAATTTATTATTCATGTAGGAAGAATTTGTTCGCTTCCTCATCTGACCGTTCGTTCCTCATTTCTTTTTCATTCCTAATGAAGAAGCCATAATATAATATAACATTTAAAAGCATATAAATTTATGATTTGCATATTAATTTCGAGAAATAAAAACGGCGCGTATACATGATTCGGTTAATAGTTTTTGGGAAAGAAGAGTTTTGTATAGTAGGAAATCATGGCATAAATTTGCCCGGGACCCGCCTGTTTATAAAGCAATAATAATAAATTGTGTAAGAAATTATTTCTATATAGAAAATATACATTCTAGATTGTAAAGTAACCAACGAACCATGGTTAATGATACAGAGTTTTCGTACCACATACCATATTCATACTTTGTATAATCGTTCTGTTTCCATAAAGTGATAAACCGGACGTTGGTCTTTATCATTAAAAATGAAACTAGAATAGAAATTAGAGTTAATTCTGTCTTTCAGTCTTTCATTGTTTCGTATTTGGAATCTTTTTTTTTTTTTTTTTGATTCGGTAGTTAATTGGTAGGTATATTACTTAATAATAGTCTGATGTACGGTGATGTATGTCAGATGATAGGGTTATGTTGGTTAATTGTTTATACAAAGCTATAATAAGAGAACAATGAGAATACAACGATACCTACCGTTCGATGTTATGCAATGATATCAATAAAATTCCTTTCGATTTTTCAACAAGGATTTCAACAACAGCTGATTATATTTTCTCTCATAAATATTACATTAATTCGTTTATACAGAGTAGAAACATACATTTCAATCTTGTTGAAACTTTTCAAATTTGCATAAAATCGATCGGTGTGATTTATGAATTTTTCATACTTTTGCCGTGCATAACTATTGCTTAATTGAATTATGTTATTAATTTAATAATGAATGACTTACAGGGTAAAAAACATGATTATATCGTTTTCCTCGTTACTCGTAAAAAATTCTATTTTATCTTCAAACTTAATAACATTTGAGTAGCACTATTTGAAAATGAGAGGCAAAATTAGTAAAATTGTATACTAATATGCAGGCACGGGAAGTAATATATCATATTATAAGAAAAGAGGAAGAAAATGTAATGATTATGATTTCAACGATACTTTAAGTGTATGTTTAGAGTCAGCTGGGGTAAATAATAAATTAGTGTAAACAATAAATTGGTATAATGAATTGCACATTCATTGCTCGACCGTATCAACGCGATATTAGCTAATCTTAAATAATAACGATAAATCTGTGATAATAGCTTAGTCTCGATACAGTGCCGAATTAACCCATGTAAATGCCATTGCCGTCGAAATCTCGGGGCCTCACATATAAACAAATACGATCGCACAGGTATCATAAAGAATAGAAGTGACAGTCTTTTTATTACAGCTGATCAACTACAGCACTTTATTTCAGCGGCGTCAAAGGGCTCCATTCGCCTAATATTTGAATGAGCGACAGTCGGCAGCGGCCAACTGTCGATAATTTATAACAAATTATACTATTAGTCGGGTCAAAAGTTTATTAACGATTTTCTCCTTGGAATTTCAATTCAATGGTATTATTTCTATCTATAAGAATTAAAAAATTTATGATAGTTATTCTCTTTCAAAAACAAATTCATTTCCCTTGTCGCGGGGCCTCTAAAAGGCGTGGGCCCATAGGCCAGAGCATACCTGGCCTATTGGATAATCTGGCACTGTCTCGATATATAGCTAGGCCTGGCATCGCAACTGATATTAGCTATGAAAAACGTATCATTGATTTTTTTCTGTTGAGATAACAAATATTTAACAGGTAATGGGGTAAATTTGTAATTCTCACAGAGAGTTCACCGTAAATGATATTCAGTAAGCAAAAATGTTAGTTTACGTAATGTCAAATGGTTTAAATGAATGCCAATAGAAAGAAATCTGTTAGGGGCGACTTATCGAGAGAAAAGATATAAAATACATACATACACAATCTCTTTTTTAGTTTAATTTAGGCCTGAGATATCTCTATATAAATGTTATTTAATAGTAGTCATTTTAGAAAAAGTTCACTAGAATGAATCTCTGGAGGTCATTTATATATCAATCGAAAGGGAAAAATCTGTAAATTAATATTCCGAATGGGTACCCTTTCCCCCAATATGTCTGCTTGTATCAGATTTTTTTGCAAAAAGACATGATTTCTAATTTTTCCAAGCCTTTTCTCGACTTTTGCCATTATTTTTCTGAAATTTACCCCGCTATGCCCGGGTTTCTCAGAGTTGTCCGCCCTGTATGTTTCTCAGAGTTTCCGCCTTTTTCAGCATTCAATTTTTCCTACTTTTTCCGACATTTACCCACCTCAGAAGCCCAAAGAATATTTAAAAATTCGGATAGTGTAGAAAAGAAAAAAAAAAATAGTACAAATTTGGCGATGGAGTAAGATCGGAAGGGTCGCGAAAATAAATATAAGGACAATTAAAAACATGTTCGCACGAGTATAAGCTCCAATTTTGAGTCTGAGTTTCAATTAAGATACAACAATGTGGAACAAAAAACTCAAATTTGTTGAGTTGTATGCAACATTAGACATTACAAGATTAATTTTGGTAATATCTCATTATCTTTTCTGATTTTCTCTTAATATTTTGAGACTTTTCCAAATATTTTCTGATTTCTCGGCTTTCTCGACATTATTGCGTCATTTGCACACTTTTTTCCGATGTTCCCCAAGATTTTTTAAACGGTTCCAAATTTTACCCGTTTTTTCTGTTCTTCCAGGAACAGGGATTTTCCCTGGTTTTTCGATATCTTTTCCGAATTTTATCGAATTTCTCTGGTATTTTAGCGGATTTTTTCTGCTTCTATTTTTATTCTACGATTTGAACAATTTTAAAGTAATTGTGCACTTGCTATTACGGTGGTCTTGATCCGCCACTTCTTTCTTGGAGTTGATTTGGTATCAGTACAGCTTCCTTTTCGATTTTTCCCGTGGCTTTCAAACGCTCGGCAACGGTTGTTCAATCAACATTTAATACTTTCGCGTGTTCATCACACACATCGAAATTACCACTTCTGAATAGTTAAAACCAATTCCAAATCAACAAGTTCTTTCCGCTAGAGCATGTTCACCATAAGCTTCTTCAAGCAAGATAAGCTTTAAGCAGCTGTTTTCTTCAATTGATAGTAAAAAGCATCCCGCAAATGCTGTTTATTTGGCTGTAAACCAGACATTAATTAACAAGATAAAAACTATTATAATGTATTCATTTCGACAAATCGTGACGTTCTTATTATTATAACTAATTGACAGCTCTTTAAGATACAGTAGATAATATTTGGAAAAACATTGGAATATATGGCTAACACTTTTTAGGGAAACAGCAAAGTGTATCCAAAACTTTTAATTTAAATTATAATTTTATTCATTACCAATTCTATTTTATCTTCTAATAAATAAGCTCTAAATGAAATTGGAAACTTTCGTTAAAAAGCTCTGTGGAAAATTAAAATATCTACAAAAGCTTTAATGCATTGAATTGAATGGACTTAAAGGCAAATTATCATAAACACATTGTCATATCATTGTCCTTGCTAGCACTTTATTGAAAGATTCATCTATTGGCCTGACATTTGCATAAATACCGATATGCTTTCATTGAGCTTGACAGATTTTTGAAGTATTTTTTTTTTGTATTACTTGAACTTTCGTAAATCCAGATCGATATCTGGATACAAAATAGATTTATCTTAATTTAATGACCCGAATATAAATTAGATTCCAAATTATTTAAAATGGTATTTTAAGCTTTCAATGAGCTTTCGGAATTTTTATGGCTTTCTTTTTGAAAAAATGGAAATTTCATTAAATGAAATAAATGAAATTCGCCGCATAGTACATAATAGATTTTTAAACGTAAAAATGAAGTTCGAAGCTTAGAGGTTTCGTTGCCTTTTTAATAATAGTTTCCATAAGCTTTCTGCGAAAAGTTCTTATTTCATTTAAATTAAGTAAATGAGATTAAAATTCGATTCAAAATGATATAAAACGACATTTTAATTTTAAGCTTTCAATAAACTTTCAAGATTACTGAAGCTTTTTTAGGGGAAATTTGAAATCTCATTAAATTGTCGTTATCTGGATGGAAAATAGACTTTAAGACGTCAAAAATAAATTTCAGAAAATGAACTTTTCTTGGGGCTTATATAAGTTTTTGCAGAGCTTTTGTACAAAAAGTTTAGTTTTGATATTTTTGTATTCTTCCTGCTTTTTCCTAATATCACTGTTCTGAATATAACAATATATACTACATAAAGCATCTTGGGTTGTCAGAGAGGCCTTCTAAACAATTTGTGAATAATCTGTATTCACATTGATCTTGTAACTTTAAGTATAAGTTCCTTTTGATTAATTGAAAGTATTCAATGCTTTGTTTCAATTGCAATTTATCATATTAGAGCATTATCAAAATACTAATTTTCTAAAATATGTTGGTATTTTGATCGATATTCTTCTTGTCAGCGATATGCCATCAACTATCCCCATTTTGAATAAATTTAAATTTCCCATATAGATATCTAGAAGAACTAAAAAACTGTCTATAACTTTGAATAATATTTATTTACACAAATAAAATTATGTAAAATGCAATTAAACTGTTATGGTCTTATGATTATTCATGAGCAGAGCATTCATTCATCACTATGTTTACTGTAACATGCTTTGATTTTATGTTCAACATTAGTACGTATTTTAAACGTGTATATAACTTTCAGTCATCCTTTTGATATGATACTTTTGAATTGCTATATTAATTATAATGGTGCGATAAAAAATCGTTCGTTTTTGATTTTATTAAAATTAATAAGTTTTTTTTTTAAGAAATATTTTTTGTTGGATATTTATTTTAACATAAATTTTAATTTACATGAAATATTCAATTTAATTAGACATCAACAAATTTTTTTTGTTTTGAGAATAATTTAGAATTATATTAAAAGATGGTTTATGCCTTAAAGAGTTCAGTCGAAATATTTAAATAAACAGAAGAAATATCAAGTATAAAGAAGGAAATATGTACATTTTCCTCTTTTTTTTCTTACTTTTCCTTCACCTCAGACATTTTCCTTATATTTCGAAGTTTCATTAATTTATTACTTTTAAATAATTTTCTGTGTTATTCTAAAAAAAGGTATCCCATTGGCTTCTGTATCGTCAGTCAGTCATTCATTTACCTGTGTGTAATTGTTCATATAGCCGAGCCCTTTTTTTACAAATTAATCTTTTCAAACATCAAATACAGAGCCCAATTAAACATATTTTGTCTTCTTATTGTTTATTTACAACAGTCGAAACAGTCAGTCCGATAAATTCGATAGGATACATTTATAAATATAGGATGATATATGGAAATTTTATTTCTTAAATTAACTCAAATTTTTTTAATATCAATTGCCTAACTTTAATCTTCATTAGTCAAATATGATTGTTCTCATCAGCTATTTTTTCTAATTTATATCATCTATTACAGAGTCGTATTTCATTAGATTAACTACAGTTACTGGTCCTAGTAAAAACACATAATTCCATAGACAAATGACTGTAAAATATTTAAAATTTTATTTTATTAAAAAAAAATATACGTTTTCCATCCTCATAATCATTTATAACAGGATGTTGTCATATTGAGGCTAACGCTTTAAAATATTTTTCTTATTATGTAAATAGAATTTTATTTCATCGTTTTTTTTTATCATCTTTCCAGCTAATTTTTCTGATTGTCTTAACACATATACAGAAATTCGCAGGCAACACTAAAAACCTCCCTATGTTTCAAAAACTATGTATAAGACTTATACTTCTTAATACTCCTTAAATGTCTGGTTTGATTGATGTCTTCAGTATCGTAGGAAACTCCCTGTAACATAACAAATTCACCAACTTTGATATAAAATCGTAAAATAGAACAGAAGCAATACAGAAACGGTCGCTTTGTATTATTATTATTATAGTAAAAAGGTTGAATTAATTTTTTTTTTGAAATGTGTTTTCTGCTTCTGTTTGATTTTCATCAGACCGGACATGCAACCAGGCTAACCATGCTGAATAGTGCGAATAACAAATTATGTGTATTATTTGTACTCGTATATAATTTTAATATTATAATAGAAGTGTAAATATACCGTACTGTAGACGTATTGAATGTAAAACAGTGATGGAAATGAAAATAAAACCAGGAGGAGGATGGGCAAGGAATTTGACTGATGGACCACCGGGTTGTCATATTTATTTAATGGAAGATTTTCTGAAAAAGCCTTAAAAAGTCCCGAAAGCTCAGCGAAATTTGTTAATTAGAATACTATTTTAGTCAGTATGGAATTTAAGTTTCCTCCTAAATTTAAGTTCGAAATTTTTATTAAAAAGCTCTGTGATCAAATCAAAAGTGCTAAGAAAGCTTTTGTGGGGCCTTTCTGCGATAATTCCATATATCATTTAAATTAAATAAATCGGGCAAAAATTCGGTTACAATTTATATAAAATTACATTTTAATTTGAAGCTTTTAATGGAGCTTTCGAGATTTTTGAAGTTTTTTTTTGGGAAAGTTGTAATTTCGTTTTAGTTCCGTTATTTTAACAGAAAGTAGATTTTAAAAAGTAAAAAATTAAGTTCGAAATTTAAGCCTTCTTTGAGCTTACTATGGTTTGAGACTGATTTTGGCGAAAATCTAATTTTTTATCTAAATATAATGAATCGAATAAAAATTGAATTCCAAATTATATAAAATGATATTTTAATTCGAAGCTTTCAATGAACTTTCGAGATTGTTGAAGCTTCATCTTTGAAATAGATCAAATTTGGCAAGGGACATTTACGTTGGATAGCAAGTAGATTTCAAAGCATTTAACATTAAGTACGAAACTTAGAGCTTTCATTAAGCTTTTAATAGTTTGAATAAGCTTTCCGCGAAAATTCCATATTTCATTTACATTTAATGAACCGTATAAAAATGCGATTCCAAGTGATATAAAAACACATTTCAATTTTAAGCTTTCGAGGTTTTGCAAGTTTTTTTTCGAAAATTTGAAATTTGGTTAAAGGATGGTTATCTGGGTACAAAATAGATTTTAGAACGGAAATAATAAGGTTCGGAAAATAAAGCTTTCCGGGAGCTTTTAAGTTTTCGTAGAGCTTTTATACGAAAAGTTTAGTTTTGATATTTTTCTATTTTTCCTCGACTAATTTATAAACTACCTGCATCATTACACCTTTTTGGATCCGAAGAAAATTATCGGGAAATCCGGATCATATGTCGCGATGTCCAGAGAAATTCCAACTTTTCCGAAATATTTCATTTTTTTATTTTTACCTAACTTGCTTTTTGTCAAAGCAACTTTCTGCGTTTTTACATTTTTCTCCGGCCGAAGAAAATATTCGGCATGCACTTTATTAATAGCAACACAACAATAAGGCTGCAACATTTTATTCGTAGAGCTTCATGGATAGACACATAAAATAAAATAAAATGATGTGGCTTCTATGATTCGATTTTTTATCGATAATATTTTATTTCTATTTCCGTGACTTTCAATTAAAAATATTTTTACTCCTATGCTGTAATACCTAATAATTTATATGGTATTGCCTTCAATCATGATAATCTATCTAAATTATACCATAATATTTGTTATTCGTGTTTAATGTAAACTTAATTATATATATTAATATTATTATTATAATTTTTATAATAATTATAATAAAAGGAAACGTACATTATAATATCCAAATAACCAGTACAAGATTTTATTTTGTTTTTCAAAAATAAAATGTAAAATATACAGTGGATAATAATTTTTATTTTTTATTATTTTTAAATAACTTTTGAAGATGAATATTTTCGAATATAACTATATTTATGTTATAATGTATACAGTTACCAATTAATTTTTATTGTTCATTAATAAATTATTGTCATGGCATAATAATATCGCTTTAAGGTTCAACCGGCGAAACTTAATTATATTAATTTCAAATAAATAATATTTACAATCTGGAATAGCTATTTGCGACAAACATAAAAACTACATTATAAGTTATAGTCTATCTAAAATAAAAATTGTAAAAAATATTGTAATAAATTAAACTCTATGATAGTTTTAAATTCAATGTAATTTATGGGATAGCCTTTGGGTGCTCATTTTTTAAAGTCGTGATTGTCGACAAACGGTTTGGCGAAACTGGGCTGAGGTGTAATATTAATAATACATTAAAAATGAGTAATATTTTATTTATTAAGTTATCAATTAAATATTTAATAGTAATAAAATCAGTTATAGCTTGTAATTTATGGATAACATGTTCGAGTATTCATAAAAATATTGTGCTTTTCCTTTATTCATTAAATGCTGTAGTTGGTTTAAATATTATTTAATTAATTTTATCTTAGGTGGGTATGTATGATTATAATCATTTTAAAAATTATTATTCGTTGAATTGAATATAGTTAAATAAAACGTATTATTTATTGTATAGAGAATTCTTAGTCTAGAAAATCTTTTAATTTGCTCTTAAATTATCAGAATATCATAAAAATTAATTAACTCCATTCCTATGATTTCAATGATCCCAATTTATATATCTTTGAAAAATGATAGTTGAATTTTGTTGTCTAAATAATCGCCCAACTAATTTTGAAATAATTAATTAGCTTAATTTGAATAAACATTTTTCTTAAACAACTATTATATTATGCGGCACAGTTGTTATGTTCTAGTAATGATAACAAAATCAAATTATAAATATTAATGATTATAAATAGAAATAGTGTAGATAAATGATAATTATACTCGTACTTGAATTATGATTTAAATGTCAAGTATTATCAACATAATGTAGAGACTAGAGGCCCCTTTAACCCCTACACATCATTAATATTATGATAGAAATTATACAGTCTGTAAGAAATCCTGCTAGAAAAATTTTTCTAACAATTTTTTTTCTGTGAATATATTGGGTGAGGGAAAAAGTATCGAGCCTTTCTCTAGATAGATGACTTTACGATCACATAACTTCGTAATCATCCATCGCATCAGGCTATACTTATGTGCGTTTTAAAGGTGCCACTTCAAG
>JANTOP010020804.1:0-13219 GCA_027564815.1 Symmerus nobilis | reverse complement strand
AGTGAAGTGAGCAAGGTCAACTGTTCGCAGAATTACTCGTACAAAATAAATTGGCATTTATTGAGTGGATTGAACCTGTCACAGTTTCTTAAAATAGAATACAATACAATAGATTTGTACTAGCCTCTTGAATACCTCTCATAAGCTAATCTCTGTTATGAATGGCCAAATTGTATTCGCAATCTATCATAAACGGAACCGTTGTAGTCAAATCAAGAGATCTGGACTCGTCATATAGTGATACCATGTCTAATTGGCACAGGAAATTATCACCGATCCATTGAAAAATGGTTATATTACGGTGGAAGCGAGAAAGCGAAGAGGTAGCCACAGCTTTCTAAATCGTTTCACAATCGTCCATGTCATGCTAATATTTGATTTTCGGTAAATGTATAGGAAATTATGTAATAGTATATAAAAACATTTATATTTTCAAGGCTGAATCCCAGAAATAAACAAAATCTAAATCAAAAAGTAATAATATCAATTGAGAGCTTCTAACTACGTATGCAAAGCCTCATTAAACCATTGAAATAAGTTATTGAGGTATCAGTATGGTGCCGGAATATGACGATGATTAAATACAGAAAATGACGATGATGATAATTAAAATAGATGTTGGATGATGAGAGACATACGACCAAGATTAGTTAATTAAGAATTAGACTAAACAAAAGATCATGTCTACGCATCATTAACAAAAATCGAAAAAAAATTGTTTTGAAGGATCAATACTTTTCACTTCGCTCGTACGCTGACAAATCGCTGAATTTTGGTAAAATATTAACTAACGTGCGTACACTCCAAACATCACCACTTTTAAATTGTAGTAAATTATCGTGAAAATCACTCTCTAATATCTGAATATTGGAGGGCAGGGTAACCCTACAGAGAGATTGATATATTTAGCATTAATTTATGGCAATCTAATTTATGGCCGTACCTGCCTGCCTATATTTATTAGTGCCCATTACATTACTAATGATATCTGCCCAATCGAAACGATTCTCTAATTAGTTAGAAGAAAAACTTTCGATTATGCTATTATTTCCATTTATTATTTAGCATTAAGAATCGTATAATATTTCTTAACAGCAGAACATTTCCTAAAAAATTAATCACCTAAAATAAGAAACCCTGTATCAATCAACTAAATTTTTTTATAGTTCTCTTGATAAAAAAATGTCTTTTCATTTTGATATGTTAAATCTTCTAACGTTAAATTTCCTAACGTATATTATAGTTATTTTCAGGGAAATTTGATTTTATTAACTTGGGATAGTAAATTTTCTCCTCGAGAATATTAATTCGAAAGGATATACTCATTCGACAAGAAATGTTTGCAATATCTTAACTACACTTTTATGAGTTTGATTCGAAAAATCTTTATTAAAAATTTTCTTTTTCTTAAGAAATTTTATGAAGTAATAATATGAACGAAAACTATTTTTCATACACATATTTTTCGAGTGAATTTTCTCGTAAGTGCGTTTTACCATAATATCAGGAAAAATCATACTTTAAAATAAACATTAATAAACCATTTTCTTGCAATGAAACAATATAAAATAAATATTATCCAGATGTTGTCATTTATATAATATATGTGGCTGATGGTGTTTACACTTTATACGATTATACTATAGTACTCGTACTTACTTAATCTCTCATGTACGTATGGCATCCGTAAATATATGGATTATATGTAAAAATAGCTTTCTAAAATAAAAACTTAAATAAAAATAAGATAATGTCAGAGGAATGATAAAAAGTGGGTGTGCTAATAATGGTTTCTGTCAGATATTCCAACGAACGAGACGAAATGTGTAATAAAATATTCTTTTGAATAAATATAGGTTAATAGCAAGTCTGGTTGCTCTATCTATGTTATATAATATATCCTGGGTGATAGTATAAAAATGTAAAGTCTATATTATGGACCAAAACTATATAATTTGCAGTATTACGACGATATTACTTACGACAATGTATTATATTATTTTTTCTTATCTCAGTTGATTATGATAACATCTTAATGTTCTCTAGAATGATATAGTTTTTGTTCTATTATTATATTGCTAACGAACTATTGGTTTGTGATAAGAGAGTTTTTCATAATTTAATTGGAAAAAATTATAGATTAGGATTAACAAGGACTACAAGAATGGTTGGCCAACCCATAAGCATACAATTCATTATCTAATGAGCTTTATTCATTATCGGATGAAATAATATTAACCCTTACCCACAATATAATATTATACTATACAAATATCTTCAAGAAATCAAAAGGCAAAACTGTAATAACCGAAAACCAAAACCTTCAATAGGTATTTGAGTTAATAATATAGAATTTTTCATACCTCGTCAATATATGTTATATATTCCGAATATTGGTATGCTATTTTATAACATAAGAATCTGTAACCAAAAGCGGTTTAATTGGGTTCTGCGAACAAAATAATTAATAGTTTTAGGTATTTTAGAGACATTTATCTTTATGTCTCATATTACTTTAACCGGAACAATTACAAAATCGTAGTAAAATTTGTATCAGTATACCACAAAACCTCATACGAATTTAAATTTAAATTAACTTACCTTGTTTTAGTATTATTTATATAGATATACCAACAACGTACGAATATAAATCGTAAGTATACTATATCCTAATGTAAAATGTTCTATCTAAAATTAATTATTTTTTCGTTGTCACCGCGCTGTTTTATAGTTAGTTGTTGACAATAAGATGGGGTTTGTTGATAATTCCTATTTAGCACACGAGATAAATATCATATTTAAGCTTAGTAGACTATCATGTCTCGGATGTTTGCTATCTAGACACCAATATCTGCACCATAATACAAAATAAATATTATATTTTATATCAGCAAACTATTTTCTATCTAAACTGTAAATTTATTATTCAAATGTAAATATCAAATACAAATAAAAAATAGCACATTTTAAATGTTTATCATTATTTAAGTTATACCGCTGCTATACTATTTTTCGATATTAGATATTATAGTACTAACAGTTCGAGTAAATAAATTTAATCTCATTTTGTAAGCCACACTAACGTTTCATTTCCATAAATTGTTTGGTTGCAAATATTTTGCAATTTATATCTTTCGATTAGAGTAAATAAAACTGCATTTTAAGATGTTGATAAAACTGTATGTAAACCAAGTTTTTTTATCTTTATCCATTAATAACCTAAATGTACAGCTGGAGTTGATGTTAAGAAAAATTATATTGAAAAGCCAATATTGAATGAATTATGTGTCTATTTTTACAATAACATAGAGCAATATTTCTAAACACCTTCTGCACGTCTCATCCATGGCGATGGTATAGTATAGATCTCGCAGGTTTGATATAAATCTTAAGCTTTAGGCTGAGCAAATATCCCCATCACCAAATTCAATATAAATGAGAAATGAGTGTCACGGCAATCACGAAGATGCAACGTAAGACTGTATCGTGTAATTGGAATATATATCGCTCACATATTGCAAAAATGAGATATCTTAAAATTTTATGATTTTGAGATTGTCTTTGAACTATTTATTGTAGGTTCAAAAATACATAAACTTTATTTCACATTAGGAAAAAAAATCTATAATTTTTAAATGAAATGTAAAAATCCCCTTGCCAAAGACTGCATTTTGCACTGAATTTGAAAACTTAAAACCTTTCTATCGCAATATTTACTTTTTCAAGATATCTCATTTTTGCAATATGTGAGCGATATCATGATCGCGCATAATGTTCGATGTTCATTTCTAGGGGACAGAGCTGCTGGTATAATTGTAATGATCCTTCATAGATTTCTTAGATTTATAAATATATCGTTCCGGTGTTTTAGAAATCAACTTTCTAATTTCTTCTGAAAATTTAGTTATTTAATTTTCTTTTTAATCTGCTATAGCTGATCTGAGCGTTTCTTTTCAGTGGCGTGCGGTCAACATCTCCATAACGTGTGCAGAATTTTATGACCCCTAACAAAATGTTACAGCTTTTATCATATGACGCGTTTGCTGTATTCAAGAGAACATTACGTAGAATTATTACTAGAGTGCATGTCAAATATTTTCTTCGGCAAATGATTAGACGCAGAAAATTGCTTTGACAGGTATGTAAAAATACAAAAATTAAATATTTCGGAAAAGGTGGTATTTATATAAGAAAAATCAAAAATTTGTAAGAAATTTGAATATCGGACATCACGATCAATTTCCCGATAATTTTCTTCGGGTCCAAAAAAAATGTAATGATGCAGAAAGTTTATAAATTAGTTAAGAAAAAATACAAAAATATCAAAACTAAACATTTCGTACAAAAGCTCTGCAAAACTTAAAAAAGCTCCCAGAAAACTTTATTTTCCGAACCTCATTTTTACGTTTTAAAATCTATTTTCTATCGAGACTATCGACTCTTTAACGTAAATTCAAATTTTTATACCAAAAAAAAAATTCAAAAATATCGAAAGCTTATTGAAAGCTTAAATTTCGTTTTTTATAATTTGGAACCAGATTTTTATCCGATTCAAAATGAAACATGGAATTCTCGCAGAAAGCTCACCCAAACTATTCAAAGCGCAACGAAAGCTTTAAGTATCGAACTTCATTTTTTACGTTTAAAAATTTATTTTCTTTCCAGATACCGATTTTTTTACCAAATTTCAACTTTGGCCAAAATAAAACTTAAAAAACCTCGAAAGTTCATTGATAGCTTAAATTGAAATTACGAATCTAATTGTTGTTCGATTCATAAAATTTTTATAAAATATGAAATTTTCGCCAAAAGCTTTCTCTACCCAATGTAAGCTCAAAGAAAGCTCTAAGTTTCAAACTTAATTTTTTACGTTTACAAATATATTTTCTATCCAGATATCGGTCCCTTTACAAAATTTCAAATTTTCCCAAAAAAATGCTTAAAAAATCTCGATAGCTTATTGAAAGCATATATTTATGCAAAATCGCAGACTGTTAGATAAATTTTGCCATTTGAAGAAACTATGACTATGAATGTCTTCATGAGAGTTTGCCTTCAATTCAATTCAATTCAATTCATTGAAGCTTTCGTAGAGATTTTAATTTTCCACAGAGCTTTTAACGAAAGTTTCCGATTTCATTTAAGTTTATTTATTTGGAGATATAATAGATTTGATTATGTATAAAATTATATTTTAATTAAAAGCTCTTTCAGACAATTTTAAATATCAATGACATTAAATTATTGGGATAGAAAATAGATATTATAAAGATTATTTTTAATTTGAGGTTACTTCTAATTTTTCAGCAATGCAACCATTTTTGGTAAGACATGGATTCTACGAATAATTTTATCAGTTTTTAGATTACTAATGGTTCCCGAAACATTGCAGTTGAATATATATTTTTCTAAGCAGTTGTTTTCTACCTGTCTCTTAGTCTCCCCGATTTATTAAAATTTATTAATACACAGGTATCATCAGTACAGTAAATGATAATAATATGAATTTAAAGAAATTTACCCTATTTACGGAAATCCTTAATGTTATAAATACGATATCCGACCTACTTAACTGTACGATATACCGTAACTAACACTATACGTAAGTACTGTTGTAAATTGTAGTAGATATAGAGGGTCACTCCCGGGAAATTCCGGGCGGGAATTATCGGGAATTTGGTTGGTTTTCAATTTCCCGTTTCCCGGGAATTTATTGTGTATTTCCCGGGATTTTTTTAAATGTTAGTTTCGATTAAATAACTATCATAAAACAAACAGTCAAACAAAAATGGTACTTAATTTTTATAGCAACTAGATTTTTAGTGAAAACCAAAAACTAATAATTTTTACATGCATTTAAATTGCGAGTTATACGAATATTTTAAGTATAGGTGACGTGATCGCTTCTGATTTCTGAATTCAGAATGAAAAATTGGGAAAAATTATCCATCATATTTTTTGTAAGCAATAATAAGATTACCTAAAAATAATCTTGATTGATTTTTAATTGAAATGTTCAACTAAAAAGCCTCCCCATCACAAGGAAGAACCATATCTGCCGAAGTTTAGAATTTCAAAAAAGACGGAAAGGGAGAAAATGCTAATTGCCTGCTATACCCAAATAAAATTTTATGTTACAAAGAGTCTTCTACAAGCTGATTGAGACGGCACATAATTATTGATTTCTAATACGGAGATAATACCTTTAATAAATAATATGTATAGTATACCTAAATTTAATACAAAATAATGTTACATAATAATATTATTAAAAATTACAATATACACTCAATTCTGTTTTTATGCGATAGATACGTTCCTCAGAAAACGCATAAAAAAAGCCACTACCTACATTGAATAAATAGGGATAAGTTCCATAATTTTCGAAAACCGCCATAAAGAAAAAACCGCATAACTTTAAAATCGCATAAAATAAAATCGCATAAAAACAGAATTGAGTGTATTGGACATTAAATATCCCGGGAATTCCCGAAATCCCGGGAATAAAATTTCAAAATTCCCGTATCCCGGGAATCAAATAATCCCGGGAATAGTGACGCTCTATGTAGATGTTGTACAAAAATTATTACAAAATACATATTTAGACTATTTTCGCTTCTGATAAAATTAATTAACCATCATACTTATGTATTAATGCCATTATCACAATAATAAATTAACAAGCATGTCATTACCCGCCACCGCATAAAACAATGTTAATTTTAGCATAATAAAACCTCAGATTTTCATAAATACATTGTGCTCGGGTTCATACGGTTTGATACAACAGTTGGTCTTTTGGGAATGGCATAATAAATAGCTCTATACGGGCGTACTGTATATGTATACTACATTGAACATTAGAAGTAATACGGAAGAAATAGTATTTGGTAGAAGATATAAAAATGAATTTTTCTCTTCATAAAATTGATGTAGTGTTTGCGGTTATGGGGGTTTTCTGATTATGAAAAGGGTTGATATTTTGCTTCCGACATGGCTTCAGGATAGAACTGTTTTCTGTATATAACCAAAAACGATTGATTATTTCTTATTCCTAATAAATAGGAAAGGATTTTTTATTCAATTTTCAATTTGGAAAATTTATCTTTTTGATATTAAAATATCAGATTGAATTATTTTTGTTATATAAAGCAAGTCCTTTTTTCATACAATAAATATGTAATTTATTTTCTATATATTTTTATTGATTTCTTTATAAATAGGTTAAAGATATCTCGGTACATTTTTAGTTCATTTAAAACATATTCGTCAGTCCATTATACATATGAAGTCTATAACTTATTATAGAAAATGGACTAAATGAACTCCTGTAAGCCTAAGGAAATTTACTCGTGGTAAATTTTCCTAATTATTTTATTTGGGGAGTTTTGTTTTCGGTTAAACTCAAACTATAAATTTATTTGTTACAGTCGTTGTTTAATTTTTATTCTGAGTTATTTTAATTGTTATTTGTCCACATTTATTAGAAATTACATTTCTGAAATTCAACAACTTATATTTCTATGGATTTCCCATATAAAACCAATTCTCCTTTGAATTACATTCTAATGAATTTATCGTTATAAATATCGTAAAAATGAAAAATTCTTGTAACAATCTTCTAATTTTCCAATCGAAAATTGAAATTATTGTTACCCACATAATAGTAGAGGTAATTGATTAAGAATAAATGAGATAAAAAAACATAAATAATACTTCTTATGTTTTCAAAGAGTACGAGGTAGAATAGAAGAAATTTATTATTGATATTTTCAAGTGTATGGATTCTAGAAGTTATAATAATCTACAGATGTTATCAGTGGCGGACTGGGCCGCCAAGACACCGGGACATTTCCCGGGGGGCCGGTACCATTATGGGCCGGTCACATGCTTAGATGAATTGACATTATAGTCATTGACAAAATGAATTATTGTAATTTATTCTTTCTCATTAATTACTTTATATTTTGCGGAAGTGACAGGTTTTTTTTACTGTGGCCTGGTTTTTCATGCGTCGCGCTTACATGAACATGCAGTAAAATGTTTCCTTTATCGATTTCTTGAAAAAGCGGACGACTATTAGGCCGACTAAGCCGAAAGTGGTGTTCTTTATTCCTGAGTACTATTATGGGCACCGCACCCATTAATTTGATTGATGGCATTATTATCGTCAATTTAATTGATATTATGTGGGGGCTATTACAACGAATAATCGTCGTCGAATTATTGGGATTTCATACTGTAAACTGATTGATTTCATTGTTCAATTGCTATTATAATATATATTAAATTATTTGCAAGTGAACAGAATGTATGTGAACGAAGCTTTTTTAAATTGAAAATTATCAAAAACAGACTACGAGCATAATGTCACAAGCAAACTTAGAAGCTTTAATGCTTACGCCTACTGAAAATGTCTTCTGTTGAATATTGACAATGAAAATATAATTGACAACTTATTGGAAAATGCACCCGGCATTTGGTTTACATCATATTATTAAGGTCTGTTTTTAATTAAAGTTTGTCACGCAAAATTTCATTGATATAGAACGGAAAAGTTTGTTGTAGTTCAACGAATTATTTCGTCCAGTGAGTGGTTTCTATAGAAAGAGAATACGATCTGATATCGTTTAAAATCACCTATTTTAAAATAAACGGAATAAACAAAAAATATAAATATTAAAATATTATAATACATTATTTTTCCAAAAATAATAATTTTTACAATTACAATTGAAAAATGAAATGAAACGGTTCCTCAGAGTATAAAATTCAAATATTTCGGCGATGAATATTCGTTGTAATCAAAATCAATTTATTTCAACAAAAATTCATGAACGAAAAATCGTCGACCTTTGTTCCGAATTCTATACAAACTATCACTCCCATGTAGCATCATAATGTTGTTATCGCCGAAATTATGAACGTTCTACACATAAAGAAAGGAATATAACTAGAGTTGTTGATACGATAAATTTTTGTGATTTGATGTAAATCAATATGGCTACTTTTTGTATAGGATTTTTTCCAAGGGGCGTCCAAGAGGCAAAGAGACGTTTTTTTTTTATTCATAGTTTAAACAAATTACAAATGGCGGATTTTTTTTATATGAACTGAATTTGACACAGCCGGCACAATAGAGAATTTATCATATTTCAACTCTTGTTATATTCCTTTCTCTAAGGTTCTACATATATCTATATCAACGAAATATTTCGTGACGAACTTTAATAAAAATCAGGCATTAATACTACTTTTCTTTTCATAGATAACAAATAATTATATCTATCAAATAGGTTAAATAGGCTGATTAATGTATAAAGAATATTTTTAAAAACGTTAAGCTTCGTTTTCACGGCGATAGTACTCTCACGACAATACTATCATGATATTCACCGTGATAGTACTATCGGGGTAGTTACTGTCTACACGCTAGGAGATGACTGCGATAGTAATTCAATAAAAATAAAATAAAATTATAAATACATAATATATGATATTTCTGTTTTCACGTGGCAGTAGGCGTAATAATATTTGTGTCTGTCGCGATAGTACTCTCAACTATCTAGTCAAACAAGATAGTGTAATAGTAATGTTGTGATAGTGCAATAGTGACTATCAAGTAATCTATACGGTGATAATTTATACGACAGTTGCTGTCATGATAGGTAATCATCATCATCATCATCATCTATACCTCTTACTCCTTGAGGGAGCATAGGTGCTTCCATTTGGAAGTTTCTATGACTTATTACGCGATTATTTAACGATTGATAGGTAATACTATCACACAAACTATCGCCGTGAAAATGAGGCTTTAGTATTGAGGAACAGACCATGGGACCAGATGGGAACCATGGGAACAGATTATTAAAAAAATAATAAAATGTATGAAGAAAAACTGGCATCCATTTTCTTGGTTTCGTCATTACTAACGTATTTTAAAATATCCTCTATAAATTAACCGGCCTATTTGACTTATGTATTTGATATATAATTATTTGATTTATAATATTTGTACCTATATTCCAAATATCATCTACTGCCACTGAACCATGCTTTTTCTAGATCTGCTAAAAAAGAATCAATAATGAAATAATATGCCCTGTCTTGTAATATTAGATCTATGATTTTATCTAAGAATATATCGTTGGTTTATTGCAAAAACTCATTAAGTACAATTTTTAAAATTTTTCACTTAGGAATGCCTGAGCCTTTTTAAAATCATGTTCAACGATGTAAAAAATTATTAAGTACATCAGAACAATCTACAGGTCATATACATCCAAATCTTTCCTTCATCAAGTATTTATCTATAATTTTACAGAGCAAAATTATACAAGTAAAATGAATTTCCAAAAATTTTACCAATGTAACTTAGTAAGTTTTTGCAATAATCTGACGATATGTCATTTATATTTAAGCAATTTTCAAATTTTTTTTAAATTTAAAGATTCTTGCGAAACGTACGTATTTCGTTTAGTTAGTTAGATTTCCGACCTGATAGAATTTTGATTTAGAGAACAAGTGTTAAAAAAAACCAAGGGTCGTTCAATTTCTTCTTCTTCAATCTTTAGGAACCTTCTCCTATATCGCATATTGTTTGTGGTGTTTTCAAATTATCGGATAATACTGAAAGCAAGTCTCATTTAAAAATTCATTTTTAATTAAGACAATTCTTAGACTTTAATTAAAAAGAGTCTACAATCTACTACAGTATGAACCTACGGAACTAAGTATCTAAAGTTAACTGACTGAGTTTACCTAAGCGACAAAATCCAAAATTTTATTCCTTGAAACTAACCAAAATATACGAAAATTTTAATAAATTTTTCTAGTTTAGGGGTCTACAATTGTTCTAGTTCTTCTATAGGTCAAAGATAAGATAATACCATAATACTTACCTTATCTGGCTTAGGTCATGAGTTCAGTCAGAATTTCTGAGTTCAGTGAAAGAAGAAGAAAGGTTAGAGTTAAGGAACAACATACCTTGCCTAATAAATGATTAGATAATTATCTGACCGATAAAAAAATTCGTAAATCAGACAATTCGACTTTATGACTGACTCATAAATACCGCGTTGAAACTATCGAACTGTAACTGTAACATTATTTTTGTAAAGATCCAAAGATATGTAGTACCACTTCTTACTACAATATTAACTCGAAAACGTTTTTAATGTTCCCTAAACATTGTGAATCTTATTATGGCAAATAATTACATTTAATTTCATTTATTTTTGAGGCAATCGATTTTGCCTTTTACGTTTTTCCTATTGAGTACCGCCTGTTCTACCCTACGGTGTTGTGTGGCCTAGCAAACATATAAATAATCATAAAAATTACAAGCAATAGAAAGAATTTAAATGACGAAAAGCTCTTTCATTTATCATTCCATATGAACCACACAGAGTAAGCTAAAATGAAATAAAAAAAATCGTAAATATTTTTTTTTCGCATAGATAAATTCTACAAAATGCTTCTGATAAAGCCATTTACTCGTAATATGCGGTGGCCGTTTTTACCATTTAAGTTAATGATATAAAAAGGTATATTTTAGTGAGCGAATGGTAAAATGTAAAGAAAGGTCATGTATTGTATTGTACTAGCAATGAAATATACTTTGATTTAATGTAAGGATATAATTTATGTTTAAAGCTAATCTTGAAAAAAGAAATTCTCTTCTAGAAAGATCCATAAAGATCCATAAAACTAACATTATAGATTTGATATTTTGATTGGAACACACTGTCTATCTAGGTTCTAGGATAATAACATTGTTTTTAATAGCTACTCCCCCAATAAAACATTATTGTAAACGATTGTTTAATGTTATTAACCGTTATTATATGACCTGAACCCATTTTTCTTTGTTTTGTTCGGTATCTGAAACTCCTATTTAAACCGCACGTATCACGTCTACTAATTACAGTTTTATAACACGATATTTTATCGGTGCTTGGACAATGTTAATGGAACAACTACTATAAAGGCAATGGTGATAATAAAAGATGTTAATGTATGGTAATAAAAGGGGTAATATTTTAAAAACGTGTAATAAAAACAGAAATTAATTTGAAACCTTTCCTTTGAATGCCAGTAAATTAATATCCCTTACATATGATATCTATACAACTTATTACTTTACCTGATGTTTCAATTTCACATTAAAAATTCCCATTAAAATTAACTTTTTGACAATCCCGAAACTAGTAATTTCGTTATGATATACTCGTCCGTTAACATGTTTATGTACAGATTAATTTTTTATTGTAGTTTCATACCTTTAAGCATATATACATAAACATATACAGAATTTTGATTATCCAATTTATATAAAACTACCCTACTAATGAATTCATGTGATAATATATGGATAATAAACCGTTTTATCACCTAGGGATAATATTCCCACAGAACTACCTTAACCGTTCTGCCTACATAATGTTAAATTGTACAGATTTTCATATTAATGTTGATAAATCACTTTGGGAAAATAATATTCGAAAACATAATTTATTTTACCTTAATATACCATAACTTTTATTTACTTTTAGACATGAGTTTGAACTCAAAATTTGATCTTTAAGATATATGGGAGTGTTTTTTCAAGATGTTACTAAATATTACCGAATATTATCCATAAGTTTTGAAATTCTCCCATTATGTTTAACACCTCATATTTTCTTGTAACCTGTAAACATTACATGTAGACATTTAGGACTAGTTTTTAATATAATCGTATATTAGACTTTTACAAGTAGATTTATTAATAAAATTTAACTATTGTATATTCTTATTAAATTTCTAGGAAAAAATTTTAATATTAATAAAATTTCTTAAAAAAAAAATTGTTCTTAAATAATAAATTACCTCACAATAATAATTAATTCGATACCTACATGAATAAAGAATTCACAACAAACATTTATTTATCCTAGATGTCCTATGTAGGGGAGTTTAACCGGTTATGGGACACGACCGGTTGTGGGACAGTCGCCGTGTCGGCTAAATTGAAATAGTACTACCAAAGTCAAAATTTT
Organism: Symmerus nobilis; assembly: GCA_027564815.1. Lineage (NCBI taxonomy): Eukaryota > Metazoa > Arthropoda > Insecta > Diptera > Mycetophilidae > Symmerus > Symmerus nobilis. The sequence goes on along the minus strand of JANTOP010020804.1, from coordinate 176 downwards.
CGAAGTCTAGTTTTACGGTGAGCTCACTTTTGATTCGACATCTATTTGAATAGGCGGATTGGTTATATGTTTTCCGAACATCGATTTGATGTCATTTTCGTGAGTTTATCGTTCACAAAAGGTGATTGTAATGCGAGTACACATAGTTTATGGTTTCTATTTTATAATCCATAAGC
>JANTOP010020793.1:0-13221 GCA_027564815.1 Symmerus nobilis | reverse complement strand
TAGCTCTTTACTTAAGGTTGAGCCCAGTCTAGCGAGTTCATCTGCTTTCTCATTACCAACATGCCCACTGTGACCAGCAGATCCAGCAGATGTTTACTTTCTTGGACTTAATGTTATTAACAGCAAGCCGACAGTCATTAACTAATTTAGACCCTACTGTGTTTGAGGCCATGGCCTTGATTGCCGCTTGACTGTCTACATATAGAGTGTTCCTGGTGTCAGGAAGATCCATATTTTTCAGAAGCTCTGCCGCTTTCTTTATAGCAAGGATTTTGGCAGGCATTAGCCTGGAAAAGACTGCAGCCATCCGGAAGTTTATAGGACTCTTGGATTTGCAGCGTTTCCGAGTAAACCCCCGGTTTACCCTCGAGATTTTGTGATATAGACGGTCTGCGTTGCAACTGCTCCCTCGAATTGGCAGAATATTCTGCCATGGCCAAGGTTCGTGTCTTTCCAGAGTCCAAGATTCGTAAGACGCTTTGCAGATCTGACAGCGAGATATTTAATGTACACCTCTAACGGCAGGAAATGAAGGATGATTTCCAGTGCCGCTGTCGGCGTTGATTAAAGTGCCCCCGTTACGCCTACACAGGCTGACCTTTGTACCCTGGTGAGCATTTGTAACCGTGACTTCGTGTCCGTTACTGTCCACCAAACCAGAGCGCCGTATGTCAGTATTGGTAGGATGATCGCAGTATACATCCAATCATTATTCATTGGACGGACCCAACCCCCTCAGAAGAGAGTTTGAGAGATATCCCGTTCAGTTTGGGTAGGTCAAAAGTTGAAATCTTCCTTTTCCTCGTGAACAGCATTAGTTCGGTTTTAGCAGGGTTTACTGCTAAGCCGTTTTTGTCTGCCCAGAGAGTAAGGTCTTTTAGCGCCGATTCCAACAGTTCACTTATAGTCGGGAGTAGTTTACCCCTGCATTTTTCTAAATTTTATAAACAACTATTCTACAAATCTGACGGAGTTTGGCGTATGTTTCGTTTATCAACAATTGGGCCTATATCTTCACTACCCCTCCTGTTATTATAGTTCACAACTTTGCCCCATTTTACAAATTTGTCAATGTTAATTTTAATGAATAAATTTGTAAAACCTGGCAATATTGGGAACTAAAATAATCCCGCAGGTGTAGAAGTTTATTTCTGTGGTTTTAATAGGCGTAAATTGTGATAAAACGGTTAGATATTTTTTATTCAAAGTATTGGCCGTCGCTAGCTACACATTTCTTCCATCTTTCGCTTCGCTTGTGGATTCCATTCCAAAAAAAAACTGTTCCGGTCTGTAAGCCAACCAATCATCAACCCATTCGTGGAGTCCTTTATAAGTTTTTAAGCTCTGCTCTCTGTGTGCATGCGGCATCGATGCAAACAATTGATAATCTGATGGAGCAAAGTCAGGTAAATAAGGCGGTGGGATAAGACTTCCCAATTCAACGAAGAAGAATAGTTTTGCCGTATCTTCTGATCGACTCTGGTCGTTTTTCGAAAAATGCTTTGTTAAAATTGATGAGTTGTTGTTGGTAGTATGCCGTATTAACAGTTTCTCTAGGTTTTCAAAGCTCAGTCTACATTAAACCCTTTTGGTCCCACCAGATCCAGAGCATTGCTTTCTACGCGAAACGATATGGTTTTGATGCTAACCCATGAAGTTTTGCATTTAGAGTTCTTGTAGTATATCCATTTCTCGTTACTAGTCACAATCCGATGCAAGAAAGACTTTCTCTCGTACCGAATAAGCAAAGTTTCACATATGTTTTTGGGCCTCTCCATTTGGCTCTCATTGAGTTCGTGTGGAACCCACTCTCCGGTCTTCAAAATCTTTTCCATGGCTTTCAATTGCTTGCTGATGGCTCATTTAACTTCTCTGCCATCTGCTCTTGAGTTTGTGATGTCTTCATCCAATAAAGCCTCCAACTTTGGGTCTTCGAACGTCTTCGGCTGCCCTGGACGCTCTACATGTTTGACACGCTCTTTATCTACCAAACACAGGCACTCAGCTACACTTTTTTCTGATTAAAGTACAAAAACAATGCGTGCCTTTGTTGACTCATAATGTATCCACAACGTGTCACTGTTTGGTGCGAATTTTGGGCGGGAGGTATCATCGGACTCGTGTGTATTTTTGTGACAAATATCATGTAGATGGATGAAAAACGTGTTATTTGGTTTAGGTACAAAAGTACACCTTCAATCTTTCCGGTAGTGGAGGGTATACGAAAAAATGTGGCTGTTGGTGAAAAATGGTGGTGCCACCAATTTGTATCTTTTGAAAAAAAAAAATTTCAGCACCGTGAGACATGTATTACCAATCTATGACACCTCTTTCAGCAACATCATTCACAACAACTGTCTTCTCAAGATTTTCAAATCCATTTTTGTAACCACCATCATCCTTCCATGTTGAGGGTGTTTGTCTAGGTAATCGGTGCTGAAAATTTCGCGAAGAAACTTTTTGTACCAGGAGTTGCAAAAGACGAAAACTCGATGTTTGTAAAGGAAGAAAATTCATGTTGATGCAGAATGTACCTCTTTAGTTGACTTTTTTCTTCCTCTTCTTCAACTTTCTCTGCTTTCAACATAATATGAGCCATGTTCTACTTAACCGCCGTTGGAGCATTGTCATCAAATAAGGATAAAGAGACAGTCTCGGGAACTAATTACTAGATATGGTTGGCAAATTATTCAGCAGCAGCCTTACTGATTTCTGGATCAGTATCCTCATAATTTATAATTTGAAACATGAACAGAAAATCATGATAAGGTGCTTTAATTGCTTCTGATAACAGAAACCAGGCCCGAACGTACACTCGAGCAAGAAAAATACATATTCTTCTTAAAGCGTTCTTTTCCCTATGAGTTAACTGAACTTGATTTTGAAACAGGTATTCACCAAGATAGATCATTGCAACATGATCAACAATTCTTGGTAATTATCTCGCTGTTATTTTTGTGTAGAAAGGTGGTGTTCGAGAAATCCCAGAATTGTAGGGCGGATAACATCAGGCACTTCATTGCTACCAGTTATGTAAACTTTCTTGTCGTGTTTCGTCCAGATTTCTCTCTAAATCTTTTGAAGAGCGTTATGTCTGGACCAGAAGTTGCACCCATCAGTGAGACTAAACAACTCCTCAAAACTAACTCAAAAATATGATGACGGCAAGGAAGGTACAACAGGTCACTATTGAACAATTTGTCTAGATTTGTACAGGCACCATTTACTCGACCTGTGTTGCTTGCTGTCGTATCACAGCAAAGTGCACTAATTTTGTCGCTTTTACCTCACTTCTCCACGGCTTGGTAAACAGCCGTAGCTTGCTCTTCTCCTGAAGATGTTGAGATTTCAGGGACCCCCAACAATTGCTCCTTGCTTTGAAAAGTTACTAATATTGCTAGTCGTCTAGTAGTCTTGCAGTCGTCCGATTGAGCTAACATTTTGCATAGATCATTTCTTCATTGATTGAAATAAAATAGGAGGGTGGGAGCTAAACTTTCAGAAAGTTGAAAAATTAGGGCCACCCTAATAGAGAGTCACTAAGAGATATGTAAAAATGTCCCTTTTTTTGACATTATATATTTAAAATAATTTCGAATTTTTATGAATCATCAATTACAGGGAGAGGGATCGTGTCCACGGTATTTGAAAACATGGTTCCGGGAAAAACGAATGTAACGTTTAATCTCAAACTATGGGTTTCCTTGCATCTCTCTCATTGCAGACGTCCATCCGAACAATATAAAGCAAGAAACGGTCGTGTTAGATTTATTGCACGACAAAATCCTAACTTGCACAAAAGTATCTGTTGTGACTCAAAAAGTCGAATTTTTAATGAGTTAATGACAACAGGTTAATAGCAAGAAACTAATATAACCTTCAATTAGATAAGGGATATGGGATCGCATTGCTAACAACTAGCATCATAGAAATTAGACAAACAGAAGAAAATAGTTGTGAAGACTTCGGGAGGCCTAATTATTATTATTAGGAGGTTAAGAGGTTAGGAAATCGGAAAATTCCTCAAACAATCTGGATAGTCAGAAAAAGTCATTTCATTCTTAGGAAAATTCGGAAAAAATCGAATAAGTCTTAAAAATTTAAGAAAAGTGGAGAAAAGATCGGAGAAGATCATAAACCGGGGGTTAAAACCGATCAAAGTAGGAAAATTCGGTGGAAAGGTATAGCAAGAAATAAAAAAGTGCGAGAAATCTGGGGGAAATCCCAGAAAAATTCAGTAAAGCTTACTAGTTTGGATATTATTTGAAAGGCTGAGGAAATGTTGGTAAAATCTAAAGAAATTATAAAAAAAAATTGCGATAAGTCAGAGAAAATAGGACGAAATTCGAAAAAATAGGGAAAAGATAGCGGAATAGCCAGTGTAGGGAGAAGTTTGAAAAATTCGGAAAAATTTGGAAACAAACTAGATTTTAAGAAATTAAAAAATTGGGAAAAGTCAGTAAAAACCCATCATTAAAAAGCCAATGATTTTCTTACTGTTTCCTGCTTTTACCCGACTCTCCCCGAGTTTGCCTCATTTTCCAAACTATCATACGTCTCATCTGTGCATTTTTCCGACATTTGCCACACTTGTTTAAATTGTATCTCGACTTTTTCTGAATTTTCCGGCCAATTTCCAACTCTGTTGCAAATTTGCTCCATTTATCCCGAACTAGGAGAAGATAATAGGTGTTTGTAAGTACCAAGTAAGAGCTCAACGTCCATTTCATTCCTTCATAACCAAGAGCGCTTAGCTCCGTTCTCTCCTAATTATATATACGTATAAGTTTGACATCCATTTTCAATGTATGGCATAGAAATCATGAAATCAATTTAAAATTGATATTTTCTGATATTCTCGAATATTGAATGGTTCTAACTAAAGGAAATAATTCATAAGATATGCAATTATTTGTTGATTTTATGTAAAGTTCTCTATAGCTACATTTGATTTGCATATTAAAATTCACCCAACCATTGATTCGCTAAATTACAAACCTCCCCGTATGACAGATTAATGGAATTAAAACCAATATGGTTCTTAAATGGTTTCAAATTAACAAAAACAAATACGAAATGGGATTTGTCGGGACCCAAATTGTACCGGTCCGGAAGAAATTTGGCGAATCTATAGAGTGGACTTGTGTTGTAAAAGGGTGTAACGGTGACATAAATAGAATATATAAAGTCCTTACTCCCAACTGACCCCACTTATCGCTACCACTACCTACATACCCCCACAAATGACAAATGTCCGTATTGTTATTTCCTCATAAATTTTAAAGTAAAAGTCCTGTTTTTTCTCTTCTCTGTATTTCATATAAATATGGTTGATGGGAAAGACCTCTCCTGAATAAATAGATATTGTTTTTTGTGTGGTGGCTAGGAATAGGGAAAGGAAACGACAATGTAAAAGATACTTTTTCCTATAAACGTTTGTTTTTATTTCTATGCCGTAAAATCAGATTGTTTCGGATATTCTGGATCGTACGGCAGAGAAAACCAATCTGAAATCGGTAGTTATGTCGGAAAATGTATATGAAAAGATAGAGAAACGTCTTAAAACCCTATTTCCCGTCGAATAGCTTTATTCATGTTAAATTCAAAATATGGTAAATAGCAACCATTCGCTAGCGGAATTTCTATTCGATCCTATGGTAATGGAGGATGTGTACGGAAAAAATTGGGATTGGGGTCTCGGTGGGGGTAAATGTTTTCTCCATTATATGGACATGGACATTTAGAAACATTTTCCTAACGTTATACGATGAGAGGTGGAATGGCTTATCGTTAGAAAAACAAAAGATGAAACGTATTTTTTTATTCTACGCGATAACTGTATACAATAGGGAGTAAGTCGTCCTTCTTACTATTGGGGCTAGAAGTTCTTTTCTATGAGTTTAAAATAAATTATTCCTTGCGTGTATACATAATATTTCTAAACAAGAAAATCCTTGGGAAACGGGGGGAACCCGATGGAAATCGAAATGATATTTTATGCTTAAAATGCTTGACATTCGACATATCCAACCGGGAATTATTTGTTTACCCGGTAATGGGGACTTTGCATATATGCAATTATTGAATGGTTGCAGTTGATTTTCAAGCGATTCTATGCTTATTTACTGTATAAGACGAGAACTCTTAATTTTAATTGGAACATTTATAAATGTCCCATTTTACATTCAAGCAACTATTCCGTTCATGGAGCTATTAACAGAGTTATGAATATTTGGGATTCCATTAAAAATCCCTTAGTTTCACTCGTTTTTAACAGGTCAAACGCTAATGATTTACAAACCCTTGAATTTGTTTAATGTTAAGCTTGTTAAGGAGTAATTGTTTCACGTGATTCTTTCAATAATTCTAAAGATATACTCTCAAAATTGTATATTTTATCTTTTCAGAACATTCCAACATTAGTCTTTTTGATTGATTAAAAAAAATTATGTGAACTATTAGTTAGTACAGATCAATTAGTTTCAGGTACGAGTAAAAAAGAGGCAACTATACTATGAAAATTTATTATATTGTAATCCGTTATAAAAACATTTTGTAAGGTAAATTTACTGAAACATCAAAATATATATTGCCTATTAATGGGGGTTCTAGAGTAAAACAAAAATTTAAATATTACCAGTTATATTGGTGGGTGATGCAAATGTCGAGAAATAAAAATACCATAATAAACGGAAATCTGGAGAAAAACATGGTAATAATGTAATGAAATAATAGCAGTGGGGTGCGGTCAACGTCTCTATAAGGTGTGCAGAATATTATGACCCGTTAACAAAATGCTACAGCCTTTATCATATGCGTTTGTTTTATTCAAGAGGCCATTACTCAGTACTAATACTAGAGTGAATGGCGAATATTTTCTTCGGCCGGAAAAAAATGTAAAACGCAGAAAGTTGTTTCGACAGTTAGGTAAAAATACAAAAATTAAATATTTCGGTACAGTTGAAATTTATCTAAGAAATATGAATAATTCGTATTCCCGCACCGAGAAATTTGAATATCATATTGTACATCGCGACATTTGATCCGGATTCCCAATTATTTTCTTCGGATCCAAACAAATCTTTTGATGCAGGAAGTTCATAAATTAGTTTTGGAAAACTACAAACTATCAAAAGTTAACTTTCAGTACAAAAGCTCTGCAAAAACAAAATCTGAGAAAGCTCTATTTTCCAAACCTTATTTTTTCGTTTTAAAATATATTTTCTATCCAGATAACGACTCTTTAACGAAATTTCAAATTTTCGATAAAAAACGCTTCAAAAATATCGAAAGCCCACTGAAAGCTGAAAATTAAAATGTCTTTTTATATAATTTAGAATCGAGTTTTTATCTCATTCATCAAATATAAATGAAATATGGAATTTTCACAGAAAGCTTATCCAAACTATTAGAAACGCAACGAAATCTCTAAGCTTCGAAATTAATTTTTTATGTTTAGAAATCTATTTGCTATCCAGATAATGGCCCAGTACCGAAATTTAAATTTTTTTCAAAATGAAGCTTTAAAAATTACGAAAGCTCATCGAAAGCTTAAAATTAAAATGTCATTGTGGAATCAAATTCATTAAATTTAAATGAAAAATAAAATTTTCGCTAATAACTTTCAAATAGAAAGCTCAAAGAAAGCTTTAAGTTTCGAACTTTTTTTTTTACGTTTTAAAATCAATTTTCTATTCAAATAGCGGTTTTCTCACAAAATGTTAAATTTTCTTCAAAAAACATGCTTCAAAAATTAAAGCATATATGTGATGTTCCATAGGAAAAGGGATGTTATCTTCCCAGAACCAAACTCCAGTTTCTTGCATTTCCTAAAATTACACATTATTCTCAATAAAAGGACAACCCAATCATCACAAAATTCCAAAAATTAGCTTAGTTATAGCATTTTGAAATTGAAGTATGAAAATTCCTAGTTTTGAGATATCAAGGGTCAAAATTTTGGCAATTTTTACAATGTTTTCCTGACATATGTCAAGCGAGTTAAGAAACGCACGTCAACATTTTACCATAGGATTTTTTGTGTAGATTTCACATATGTAAAGAAAATTAATCTAACGGTCGTCGGTTTATTGCTATAATAAGAGAACTGAAAACTGGTCCTACTGGTCCTGGAAAACTGCAATTTTTCATAAGGGACTTTTGTGACAGCTGATACGCTTTCTTATATTTCACATCTTATTAACAGCGTATCTTTCTTTCAATTATTACAATAAATGGCAGATATTGACCAATATGGATACTGTATGGTTTAAGCTTTTATATTTTAAATTTCCTACCTCAGCCACAAAGCTAATATTTAAGAATACATCTGAACAAAAACCAATCCCTGTTCATTAATGTAATCTTAATCTTAAACTTATAAATTTGTAATTAACCTAAACGTAATGTTATCTTAATATTATTACCAGCTTTTGCAGCTGCGATATCGGTCATTAGGATTCAAGATCCGAGTTTCATTAGTTGACGGGAAAAAATCGGTTAAACATAAGAAGTCGTGTACATTCGATAAAGTTTAGAAACGAAGTAAGTACGGTGAGAAGTAGTCGGAAAATGGTAGTATAGAGTCTAACAAGGTGTGCTCTGTGCCTTCTGCGCATTAGGCTGCACGCCACTGAATAATAGTGAAATTTATTATCAGAATAAATAGATATTAAAATGAATATCTAACCTACAATATTAAATGAGAATTGCTTGCAAATTTTTACGAGAAATCCTTTCGATTTAATAGGCTAGAATAGAACCAGCCTGCAACCTGCGAACAACAGTCACAATTTAATTTGAAGGCCATCCAATTTAACGGAAAAAAAAATTCTTCGGTAACGTGGTCACTCATTCCGGCATTTTACTTTCATTCATAAAACCAAATTTCATTTTCGTATAAGATCTCTATCCAAGGGGGTAGTTTCAAGTTAGAATTACAGTGCACTCGCGATACTATGAACAAGATAAAACTTAGGCTGCGCACGTTCTATTAATATGTATTGTATATTAGGTTGGGGAAAAGAAATCCATTTTTTTCTAAATTCCCCATCTTGGATATCTAGTGACATATATCTCGTGATATATTTATCGCGTCGGGCTATACTTATACTCGTTGGAATGAGGGATTCATAAATTAATACATAAAATCTCTCTTAATTGTTGTGATTGATCAATTCATTTGTGTATTACAGGGCGTGAAAAATGGAGATAAATAGAGAGAAAATTCTCTATATTTTAAAATTTCTCAATATCGTGGAAAATTTTAATTTCCGGGAATTTTTATTGCGAAATCGGAAAAACTAATTATACGAAATGAAACCTAAGGATATGGTGAGAAAACTCGAACACAATTTTATTTAGAAAACCAACCCCCTGATTTTATGGGGCTTGATATACAGGGAACATATAAAAAAATCTAAATTTTTGGGGACATTTTTATAATTTCCCGCAAAAATAAAAATTTGAAACTTTCAAAATGAATACAAATGGACGATAACTAGGATGATCTATTAACACCATAATGTGAGGGGGCCCCTCCCAAAAAATGTTTTTAAAAAATCCCGATAAAAATCGACTTGTAAAAAATTCAATCAATCCTAGGGAATTTTTAAGAAAGAAATATTTTCAAAATTATTCTAATCGAATGGTGTTAAATTATTTATAATTAATTAACGAAGAGATATTGTTAAAACATTTTTTTATAACGGTTTTCATATTTTTTTTTTTTGTAAATTATTAATTTCGATTTCATACAATTTTCTTAACATTCTAGACAAAATTATTATTTTCCGGGAAATTTTATTAAGCAACCGGATAATCAGAATAGGTAGAATGAAATACCAAGGTATAGTGGGGAAATTGTAAAATAAAATATTTTAAAAAATTAACCCCCTGATTTTAGGGGGCGTTGATACGAGGGGTACGTCAGGAAAAATTAGCTAAATAATCAGCTAAATAATGTCCCTTTTCGGAAGAGTTAATATTGCCTATGATGGGACCTCATCATGATCAAACATCTCGGTATTTAATCGGGATTTCTCGATAACTTTGTTCGGGAAAAAAAAATGTAATGATGCAAAATATGTGTAATTTAGGCGGGGAAAAATACAAAAATATGAGAACTTAACGTTTCGTTTAAAGGCTCCGCAAAACCTTAAAGCTCATTGAAAGCTTTACTTTTCGAACAGAATTTTTAACATTGTAAAATCAATTTTAGAGCTAAACAACGTCCCTGTTCAGAAAAGTTAAAATTTATGTTAGATAAATCGAAATTTATAACGAGATATTTGAATATCGGACATCTCGACATTTTATCGGGATTTCTCGGATTTTCTACGGACGAGAATATTTTAATGACGCAGAAAGTTTTTCAAATAGTTGAAGACAAATATAGAAATTTGAAAACTAGACTTTTAATACAAAAGCTCTGATAAAATTTAAAAGCTCAATGAAAGCTATAATTATCCAACCCAATTTTGATAAATTACGGTTAGTAATTAATTTTCCATCTAGATTACGACAATTTAATGAAAATTCTAATTTTCCAATGGGAATGAAATTTGAAAAGCTCATCGAAAGCTTAAAATTAAAATTTTAATTTCTACATTTTGAAATCATATTATTGCCCGATTTATTAAATTTAAATAAAATAGAAAGTTTTCTCCGAAAACTTTCCCAAACACTTAAAAGCTCAAAGAAAACTTTGGGTTTTGAACCTCATTTTTTATGTTTTAAATTCGTGTTTCCAACTATATTACGACACTTTAACGAAATTTTAAATTTCCCAAAAAGAAAAACTGGAAAGTTCATCGAAAGTTTAATATTTATCCAATGTATTAAATTTCATTGAAATACCAGGACTCTTATGACGAAATTTCATCGGCAATTTCAAATTTTACTTAACTGGGTGTAATTCTGTATAATTCTGTGTAGTGAATCTTGTATAACTTAATTCCCTATTAAGTTTCACGATTTAACTGGGAAATCGGGACGGATTTTGAAAGATTTTCCTGGTTTTTCTCAGAATTTCTTCCGACTTCTCCACTTTATTATTTTAATCTGTCTTTTCACCGACTATTTCTAGACGTTTATTACTTTATTCTATTACATTTTCGATTTTCCGACAATTTTCAGGCTTTTTACAGCCCAAACTCGGGAGGAAAGTTATTAAAATTTCGAAAAGTCGATACGAAATAGGGAAAAGTATAGAAGAGGCGGGAAAAACTCGTTAAAACACAATAAATTAATTTGATGTATAAACGATATCAAAATGAATTAATTTAAATCTTAAATGTAAAGCTTTATTAGAGTTTTAAATTTCCCACGGAGCTTTCACACGAAAATTTGACATTTCATTTAAATTTAACTAATTTAATGAAAAATTGGTTCGGAAATGAAAAAATGGTATTTTAATTAAAAGCTGCCGATAAACGCTTTGAAATTTTGCAGAGCTTTTATCAGAAAATTTGAGATTTTGTTAACGTCAAATTATTGAATTAGAAAAACGATTACGTATTTATTTAAATCTAAAATGTAAACCTTTCTTAAGAGTTTTAATTTACCACAGAGCTTTTCAACGAAAGTTTTCGATTTCATTGAAATTTATTTATCAGGAGATAACATAGATTTGATAACGACTAAAATAATATTTTAATTAAAAATTTTCGATGAGCTTTTGGAACTTTCTTAATGCTTTTTCAGAAAATTTTAAGTTGAAAAAAAAAGGGTTCAAAGTTATAAAAAAAAAAATTTGAGCTAGCAATTTGCAGCAATCAAAATTCGTTCCGATTTCATTGATATTTCAGGTGTGCTCTGCGCTTTCTGCGCATTCTGCACGCCACTGGTATGGGCGTTCCAAATTAACTGTTAATCTATATAGACGCTTCTACGATTACAATAGATATCGATCTTATCCTCGATATCTGAATTTCGTTTAGCGAATTTATATCCATAAATTAATCTGGGGTGATGAATGATAGAGAAGCGTTTTGTCCGGGATCCGAATATCGCTTGCCACTTCCGATTCAAATATAATATAAAAGCATTTTCTTCTTTTCATTCATTCAAATCAAATGCAAAATTGTAATACACATCTACACGTGTTCCCAAATACATTTCAAAATACAAACATCATCCTAATTCACCCTAAATTATTTAACATTACATAATAAATTGATTTTGTTGGTAAGTACACAATACACGTGCTCATCTATCTACAGCCACAGTATATATCATTTCTAATATTTTATAACAGATTCAGTGATACGTCCGGTTTTAACTTCCGTTTTACTAATGTCCCAGAGTTTTTTATTTGGGAAGAAGGGATGCAGCGGATTCAAAAAATTCGATGTTATTAATTATCTCGTATTATATTCATTGAAATCGTTGAGAATGGGAAACGGAAGCTGGGAGGATGATAAGTGCATAATTTCGCACAATTTTTATATTGATTTTTTGGGTCATCCTATAGCATACAGGATAGGATATAATTTAAACTAGCAAAACTCCGTAATTTCTTTAGTAAAATATTTAATGAAAATCTATTACTTTCAAATTCAGCTAATTCAGAAAAAAGTCAGTCGGAAGGTCAATTAAAGTCAAAAGAAGTTCAGAAAAATTCAGAAATCATGTGATAACATCGATAAAAACGGCTAAAAGTTGAGAAATTCATAAAAACATTGACAGTCCTGCGACGGTCCATGCACACCTCTACCGCTCCACTACTATTCTTAGGAAGTAACAACCACCTTCTTTTAAGATGGTTTTTTGAGCTTTTGTGTTTCCCAACACTGATTGGTTCTCAGCACTGGTTTTCTGCAGATGCCAATTGACGTACGGAACAATTTCCCCATACAGATGCTATTTGACTTTGACATCAGACACCATTTAGTATTTCTTTACGGCAAATTCGGGTTTTAGACCATTAGAGCCATCTATCTTATATTTTTGTAGGATGCACCTTTGCGGCCTAAGTAACTTTGTAATACTCCGTTTTCAAATCGGACGCCTTTTTACTACATCTCATCATCATCTATACCTCTTACTCATCGAGGGAGCATAGGTGCTTCCATTTGGAAGTTTCTATGACTTATTACACGATATTTTTAACGATTCAGGCTAGGTAGTCAATCTAGCGCTCAATCGTATTTGTTCTTTCTTTATTTTGATCATTAATCCATTGCTTTTGACCAATTACATATTTAATAGCAATGGATTGTG
>JANTOP010020782.1:0-13222 GCA_027564815.1 Symmerus nobilis | reverse complement strand
TGGCCGTTTTTCGTATGAATTTGTATGTTTCGTGTGATTTTGTTTAATTACTGATTGGTTCTTATATTGTGGTTCATTCTTGTGGAAGGTTTGCATTTCTTAAAAATTTTTTTGTGTTTTATTAAGTGCAAGTACAATTAATATTTTAAAAATGCTAAATAAGCAACGCACATGTTTTTCATTAAATGAAAAATTCAGTATAATTACTGAAATTGAAAATGGTTCATCGCAAGTGACGATTTGGTAATTATTTAAAAAATTTGAATGTTCCAATAAAAATTACAGATTTATTTCATGATGTAAACAATGAATAAAGTATCATTTCCTACGTTTCATTACAAAAAACTGATATTCGGATATAATGAAACTCCGGATATAATGGACAAAATTTGTTGGCCCCTCAGGTTCCATTATAAGCGGATTATACTGTATATTGTACTGTACGAGTTCCGTATCCATGTTAAATTAGTTATGTATGATTAAATATGGGTGCATATTGATAATAATGTATACTTTGCTTTATATTCTTAGTACTCGTAAATGAAAATTTTTTTTTTGAACAGTGTACAAACTTTGTAAGCCTAAACAAATGGTAGGTATACCGAAAACAAATAATTATTTTGTTTCTTGAACCAGAACTCGATAGACAATAATTTAATTAATTGCTATATACCATCAATCCGTAATCATTGGCACACGTGCCATATTTGATATGACTGACAATTTTCTTAGGCATGACAAATGAGCATAATGATTTGTTCCGAGTAACTCAGATTCTAAGATATAGCTAGAAGGCATTCTGGAATCATTGACTGGAAAATAATAAGTTTTAACATTTACATTAACTTTTGTAGTTGAATATATCCACCACCATTTCATTTAGGATACGTCATATTGTTATAGCCAGCAGGAGGTCCATATTTGTTTTTCTAAATCTGGAAATGATAGTGTTTCCAAAGAATTAATCCTCAAAGTAAAAGCAATGTGTAGTAGAATTCTAGCACATCTACGTCAGGAAGGAGATCCGCGTCTTCGATTCGGTTGCCAAACTTTTAAAATACATAAGTGAAATTCAAAATTTATATATGGTTATGAATATAGGGGGTATGGACCTAAATATATTTTGTTCTTCTTCTTCATGTGCCTTATTCGGTTACCGAACGTTGCGGATCATATTGGCTATTACAACTTTGTTGACTGCTGCTCGAAAAAGCTGTACACTCGATTGTCCGAAACATACACGTAGATTCCTCAACCATGAAGTTCTTCTTCTACCTGGAGGACATCTTCCATGTATCTCACCCTGTATTATAAGTTGAAGAATTCAATATTTATTCGAATTCCACATGATATGTCCAAAATAATTACGGATTTTCACAGTCTTTGCAATTTCAAGTCCTTTTCTCATTCCACGTGGGACACATTCATTAGTTGCACGATCCGTCCAACTAATACGTAACATTCGAAGATAAATCCACATTTCAAACGCCTCTAATTTTTTCATGGTTGCTTCATAAACTTAACAATCGTACTCGCAATTCCAGTGTTAAATCGCGGCTGCATAGCACTTTCTTAAGTTTTACAAAGGCAACTCGGGCTCGCTCTATGCGACATTTCACTTCACATGAATGGTCACAAGTCTCACATACTGACTTTTGACAGATACCGAACAACATTGCCATACACTACTTTGGTCTGTCAACCTAATTGTGCAGGTTTCCTATAGCATGTATATCATTTTCATATTATTTGCATGGACCCCATATATTTGTATAGGAAATTGAAAAATGCACTGAAAAATCGGCGACAAAAAAAATTAGAAAATTTTAATTTATTTTTTTAAATATTTTTTTGTATGAACGCCCCCATAGTATTTATTATCAGCCGATAGGTATTACCATTCTTTATCCAAGAAAAATGTAACACTTTCAAAATTTCTCTCCCCTCCACTGGAGACGGTTTTCTGATAAATCTAATTTTAGTCCAAAAGGCATGTTGACTTTTTCCAAGTTTTTTAACATTGAACATTTTGTAAAGTAGTTGAACATTTTGTCCTGTAGAGCAACTATATACGCAACTTTCATAGAACAAAACTTTTTTTGCCGCCGAACAAAATTTTCGGCAATCGGCGATCAAAAGACAAAATGTCTCAAAAAATGAAAAAATGCCCTTTTTTTCTTCAAAAATCAACTTTTTTATTAAGGGGGCTAGCGAAAAAATTCCAAGGCCAATAGATTGCTATGCAAATTTCAACCTCTTGGGCAAATTTTCGAAGGGTTAACCATTGGATGGGCAATGACGTACGTAACAACTTTGTAGTAATTACATCGCTTTTCGATCCGACGCAACCGAAGCGACATTTTTGATAAAGTTCAATTTTTCGACACTCAGCGCTACCTAGTGTATATTTTTCTAGGATGCACTTTTGCGTGCTGATTAACTTTGTTGTACACCATTTTCATATTTTTACCACACTTTTGAACAAAACTCGAATCATTTTTTAGCAGCACCACCATCTTATATTTTTCGACATTTTTCCTAGGTCCAGCTTTACCCAATGAACAACTCCTCCATTCATCACTTTAACATCGGACGCCATCTTGAACCATTTTAGCTGCAAGAAACAGATATTTCACTTTGGGGGGTAGTTCACCCTTAATTCTTCGTTTAGGGAAAAAAGAAAAAAATGGAATTCACTCCTTCAATCTCAATATGGGCCGCAAAAAAAAAATACGTATCTTATTTTTTCAAGAACTATAACATATCCAAAAATTATCGCAATCGGAGCCGGACACCGGAAGTTCCTTCCTTGTTTGAATTGCTAATTTAATATTTTGCTCGTAAATAGTAATAAAGTTAATTTTTCTTCAATAATTCCGTCAAATGAGTTTAATATTCACTCTTTCAATGGAGAAGTGAAAGTATAAAAATTATATCTCAAAAACCACCCCGTCTGCCAGCCAAATTTTTAACATGATAAGTAATATAAGATTAGAGGTTCGGAAAGAAATCTAAATCGGAGTGGGTTGAAAATAGAAAAATCTGAAAAAACAAATTTTTCTTTTTTTTAATTTTTGTGTTATAAATTTTTATAACAATACTATTATAATTCTCCATTTCAACCCGTTTATTTAATGTAATCACGCAAGAAAATCGAATAAGCCGTTTAGGAGTTGTCAGCTTTGGAACCAAACGCAATTCCCGATATTTTAGAAATATCATTTTGGGAAAATCACAAAAATGATACCAAAATCGACAAACAAGGGTCGGGACAAAAATCATAATTTTTTGCAATTTTGGCATGGAACGGTTGTATACATATATGGTATATATAAATTAGTTAATTAGCGTAAACATAAAACATAGGTAACTTTACGGAACATTTATATAACAGCGTTCCTCCAACTAGTACAAATTTCAAGTTGTTAACCGTTAATATATGCACGTTAATATATGTATAATATCTGTAGATGTTGCAATAACTAAAGAGGTACATTTTCTGGATGCTTTCGATTGAGATTTCTGTCTGTTATTATTGTACTAAGTATCATGATTATAGCTTGTCGAGAGTTGTGTTAAATATTTTCGAATATTCACTATCTCCGAGTGCTTCATCAAATTACAATTTCTTTAGAGGTGCGCGGGGTTTTCAATTTACGCATATTGTATTACACTGAACGATTTTTTCATTTCAATAAAATGTTTTACGCCGTATATTGTCACATCTGTTTTAAATTTTTCTATTCCTGTGGTGCGATTTTGCACACGCTTGAGAGATTTTTTCGATCTCTTAATCATACCTTAAAATTCCATCATTCAAAAAATTTACATTTGCCTCATTAATACTCTCAGTCATATGTTTCGTTAAAGCTTAATTTTATTCAAGAGATAATTTCGAGGTTATGTTGTAGGGATTTTTCTTTTCTTAGAGACTGGTACAGTGTAGTATATACTATAGTGGTACAAAATTTTCTAGCTGTTCACATTAGTTTCATGGGAAAATTACCAACCCATTCATTTCATGATTTGCACCACTAATTAAGAGACTGAAAAGCTGAAAAGTAATATAAATTTGGGTAAATTTAAAATTACCCACGTTTAGGTTTTTTTTTATTATAATTTGTATTTATTTAATTTATAATAATAATAATAATTATTATTATATTTTAAAACTAAGAATTAATTGTCGATTTTACCTTCTATTGCTCAATAACCGTAATTATCAGATAACAAACTAAAATAAATTATAACAATAATATCAACAAATATAAACTAGATTTAAAATTAAATTTCTCGACGAACCGAATAACCGATTATTATTTTTGTTTATATAATTTTAACGAATTTAACATCAGTTAAAACGATCAGCTGTTTAAAAAATCTGTCATAAAATCAGCTGATCACTCAAAAAATAACGAAAATGCTTTTAAGAGAATCAAAGAGAACCATTGAACTTGACGCTCTTGGTACTTTCTCTGAAGGGATAAGTACCTTATGCTGCTAAATCCTAATGCTGAAAACTAATTTTTTGAAAATATTTGATTAACCAATTTTGCATAACTATCGGTTATTTTAAAATTATTTATTAAAGATTTGTATACGTTCTCGCTGTTTTTTCGTGGAAATGAATGCTTTATTTAAAAAAATTAGTAAAGAACATATGATTAAAAGTTTCGTCCGTCGCTAGCCATTACTTTTTCCCATCTTTCTGGCAGCATATGAACTTCACGTCGGAAAACGACACGTCTTTAGAGGTAATACAAGAATCGATCATTTTTTTAGAAGGATAATGTCTGGTGAATACAGGGGGTAGGGTAGAACTTCCCATTTGAGCCTTTCCAAGAAGGTTTTGCAACTGGTGGCCGATCGTTGTCACTTTGTCGTACTTCTTCTCGTATCGCGGCCGTTACTCCTTCAATGCTCGGCTAAAACGCGTCAATTGTAGTCGGTAGTATTTTCCCGTGATAGTTTCGTTGATCAGGTAATAATACACTATACCCAGATAATCCCACCAAATACAAAGCATAAGCTTCGAACCATACATATTCAGCTTTAGTGTCGATGTTGATGCATGACTGGGCTTATGATACTACATTTTAATTTATAATAAATATTTATTAAAACGAAAAATTAAAAAAATTACATAATTTTCCCGATCCCAATTTGATCTCTTAAATAAATCCCTCATCTCAACCCCTCAAATTTGTTGGATGTTTTTATTTTCTAAAAAATAGTCTTCTTTTTAACAACAAAATCCGGATTTCATAATTGAGCAGTATTGTACCCCTGTAGTAAGAAGTTATATATTATACGACTTGTAAGGTTAGAGAGATATACATAATGTGGTTTTGTGGTGGGTGCTGGTGTTCTGTATCTCTTTCACACACTCATAATTCACCCCTCTCAATTGTTTTGAGTATAACATCCAACAGGGTTGGCATCCCAACATTTACTAAACGTGAATTTTCTGCTGGCACTACAAAGACGTTAATTGTGGGAGTTATAAAGTGGAGCTAGTTTTGTAGGAACGAAAGCTACAAATTAAAATCGCTTCACTTTCTCTTTACCGCCGCTAAAGTTTTCAAAGTTTTTTTTAATTTATGAGACTTGGTAGCTATAACTTCATATGCAATTGTCTCCGGTTACCAACGGAGAACTGTACTTCTAGAAAATCTAGTCCGTATTATAATAATTACAACAAATTTCTACGCTTTAAGCTTATTTTATAATTTATGATGGACGAGGGCAAGACTATAAACTTACGCTTAGAAAGTATTTATAAGTAAAAACTGAAATAATATAAAGTTCTCCCTAGACATTCGCGGGTTTGTCATTCGCGGATTTGATTATTCACGCTTATAGAATGAAATTGGCGTATTGAGATAGTTTACATATGAATGAAATATATTTCAGATCAATAGCCGGGTAAAATTTTAAAAGTGTAAGCAATTCTACCTATTAAAGATAAAGTGAGTAAAAAAATACTGATTGGATATACAAGACAGCTGAGCTATGGGTTTTCAAATCCGAATGTGAATTCTCGAATTATAGGCTAAGAAAGTTCCCCATAATTTTTGATTACATGTCGGGAATTCTCTGAAGAAAATAAAGATTAACAACTGAACAAGCACGAAATGTTCAATCTTTCTTTTAGCACTATAATTTTCTAAATCCTACTAAATCCCCGTCCAGAGTTTTCAAAGATGGATTTTAAGAGACAAAAATTGATTCGCTGTGAAAGTGGAACCCAATTCCGCGAAGGTCAAGGGACCACTGTACTTCCTTATTGGCCTATAATGAATTACCTAAGTAAAGGTGCAATGGTTTTAACTATCTGAATTTTAAATTAAAGATGACAGAAAAACAATAATTTACAATAATGTAATAATGAACTGTTTCATAACATTTCCCAAACGATTTCCGGCCGGAAATACACTTGCGTTTTTTTTTTTGTAAAGTATACTTACCTACCTACCTACCTACATATGTAACACAATACATATATACGTGATTTAAATATGTATATTATATATTATTGCTTATCAATGGGAACACAGTTATTGGTGTAGGCAGAAATAATAGCTGATATGAATTGGGGATATACCTCGGGATATACATTAGGTGCGTTTTTTATTTTAACTCTGGCCCTAATATTTACTGTTACTGTGATATTTTGGTAAAGATTAGCTGATATCTCGAATTGTTTGTTCTAAATAAATCAAATAAAACTTACAGGCTGTTTCCATGTATTAAAAATTCGGCAATAATTTTTTTTCGGAATATTGATTGATTAAAAATTGACCTTGTCAATCGCCGAATATCGCGTTGTAAAAATTACAACCTCCTGAATTTTCATTGTGATCATACCCAAATCAAAATTCTATGTAAATGAAAATATAGTCCAGTTAAATTAATAAAAAAAAACGCGGTTTCTATGAAATAAGTAGCGCGTAGCTGAATTTGTGTAGAATCGTTGTAGTTGTGGTTCTAAATAAGATCTGAAAGTTCCCCATCGATCTGAGTTCCGCTAACCACGCGCGGTCAAATTTCGCGAAAATCGTTTTTGATGAATATCTTCTTAACCGTTACTTTTACGGGAAAGGTACAAAAGATGTTTTTGTAGCTCTCAAAATTACCTACCCGACATTTTTATGAGCATTTAATGCAAAAATGGAAGCCCAATTGTAAAATGGGTCTGCTTTGTCTGCTTTACGTTTATAGGTTTAGACAGTTTGTAGCGCGACTATTATATTTGACATAGGATATTTCTTGTGACAGTAAATTTGTAGCGCGAATATTATATTTGACATAGGATATTTCTTGTAGGGTGACAATGTTTCTAAATCTAGACGCGCCATTACATGTAATTGTTGTTATTATCTGTAAAAATATATAAGGATCAGAATATAAAACGCGACTATTATTTTCTAGACTATTGTAGATAAATATGTATGAGTTTGCATTTTGTTATTATGCCCAAACAGGTGTATTGCATATTTTATTTATATAAATGTATATTTATACCAATTTATACGTAGATACGTATAATTGTAATGAATAATTATCCCAATTCCAACAATTTACAGAAAATATACTTTCGATTATCAAATATTAAAGTGTATGTGTGATTGATGCACAACCTTTTAGTCCATATGTAGTCTTTCCGTGGCATAATAAGAGTTTTAACCCATGTCAGAACATAAAGTATTATCAAATACAATATTGATTTGTGACTGTGACAATGGGCAAATCATACTCGCGTGATATATGATAGTCATAGTAGGGGAGCCGACGATGCTAAATGTGGATTTACTCGAGCGTCGTGGGGACCTATTGGATTTTGAAGATTAGATAGTAGAAAGAAAAAAGTTTATATGATGCATACCGTTTCACCAGTGGGGGGAGCGATTTATTTTTTTGCATTTGCAAAAAGCCGCCACGAGCTTGCGTCACATCCGAATCGTCAGTTTTTTGAATGGGAGCTTAGTTTGGGATCACTTAACATCCCCTCTGAATATCTGACGCGCTCGAGTAAATCCAAAAAATCCCCGCTCGGGTTCCCCTACTATCATGTACGATAGGCCCGTACGACCTATGAATGTGGGTATTTTAGTACGGGAGACTGACATACTACATTTTTATAATATTTATTTATTTTTTTAATCAGTGATACCTATAATTCGAGCTTAATGAGAAGTATACATTGTAATTTACTGGAATCAAAGAGTATAATCAGATTTAAAACTATGATAAATGATCAGATTTAAGAGATAAAATATCTCAAATTCTACCTAACGATGCGATTTGAGAATTTAAAAGTAATACATCATCATCTATACCTTTAACTCCTCGAGGGAGCATAGGTGCTTCCATTGGAAGTTTCTGTGACGTATTACGATTATTAACGATTGAGGCTAGGTAGTCAAGCGAGCGCTCAATCGTATTTGTTGTGTCTTTATTTTGATCATTTAATCCATTGCTGTTGAGGTTGACCAATTACATATTTAATAGCAATGGATTGTGTATTGTTTTTGATGATACCCCCAATATACTTGTACAAGGAGTCTCTGTATAAGAATACTCTATTTCTTATACACGGGACCGCCAGCTTTACGTCACCATCCGATATGACGCGGTTTCAAGTTCGATCATTGTGACGATTTCAAATTATTCAGATAATAATTTTTGACGACACCTGGTTTCGAACCTGCAACCTCCCTCTTCAAAAGCGGGTACGCTACCTATTACGCCATGAAGAGGTTGATATGATATGCAGAATATATTTCAAACTCACGCCAGCAGACGGGGATGTTTTAGAGATAAAATTTGTATATTTTCGCTTCTCTAACGAAGGACTTCGCAATATTTAGTCATTTATGACGATTCAGGTGTTGAATTTGATATTTGAAATTAACTTAATTCTGAATTAATAGAACTTTAATTAATTTTGGAAAGAATTTATTAATCACACAATTACTAAGGGTGTTTCAGGTAAGGCATGCAGAACCGTACGTACGAATTGTTCAGAACCGGGTTTCCGTTGCTGGATTTTTTCAAAACCGGATACCCGGTTCTGACAAAATTTAAATTTTCTAACAGAACAACATTTTAGATACTCAATATTTAATCCATTTTTCAGTTTGGATTTAGCAAATAAAAAAAAAAAAAATACAAGCAAGAAATTAAATTAGTGAAATTTTTAATTGAGTTATTTTATTTCTTTTCGTACTTAAAATGTGATCGCAAGAAGCAAAAAATGTTCAAAGTTACATCGTTTAGCGATGATCTGATTTTTGTTGCGAATTGTCCACATCCAGAAAAACGTTCTGACTCTACACTGGCAGATGGTATGGAATTTAAGTGTTTATGGAATTCATAACATCTTTCAAGATTTGCCCCACTGCTACCTTCAACTTCAAAAATTTATATCTCTTTTTTGATAATGTTTGCAACATCCTTAATTGTTCTGGTTTTTGGAGTGATTTTGAAATTGGTTTCTGTATTTATGGCATTTTTGAGTTTTTCTTGCAAAGTCAATTTCGAATTATCTTCAACTACTTCGTTTTCCGATTCAGATTCAGACATAACGTTGTTATCGGCTAATCTTGATAGTTTGGCAACCATGAACACAATTGCTGCCTTGTTCAAAAGTCCAAATTTTATTGATAGGTCGAAGTTCAAACCAGCATATTCTAGATTCCGCTTATGCAAATATTGCAATGAACTTGATACATTAGTTCGATCATTCGTCGCAATAGCTACCTTCATTTGGATAGCAAACTCACGGGTTTCCAAATAGTTCAACGTGAATGAGATTGTTATTTCAGCTAAAAAAAATGTTGTTTCACGACGGCATAACGCCAGGACGCCCAATTTCGCAGGTTCAAATGTCGCAATTAGTTATTCACTTTATTTAAGATAATATCTTACTAGTACTTTCATATACTAAAATTGTATGAAAAAATTTTCAAGTAACAATTCAACAAACTATATTTTCCGAAACCGTTATCCGGTTCTGAGGTCTTGGTAGAACCGGGTATTCGGTTCCGGAATTATTACGAGTTACCCGGGTACCCGGAACCGGGTTCTACATGCCTTAGTTTCAGGCCACCATCACTCCATTTAACTCATGTGATTAGTTGGCGCCAGTAGTGGCGTCATTTAATGTCGATTTCTAAATTGTTTTAGGTCACTAAAAAGTAAATTTATCTCCTTTTCCCACGTGCATTTATTAAGCGTTTATGTCAAAAGTGTAGGAGGAGATATAGAAGATATAGAGGTAAGATGTCGAAATTAAATAAAAAAATATTGTTTACCCCAAATCTCGAAATAAGGGATTTGGGACCCCCTCTCGATTTTCCTATCTCATCATTTACTCCCGACATTTGGCCCTACAGGAACGAATCACCCTGTATATATCGAGTGTAGCTTAATCCAAACAAATTATTGGTCAACAGTGTATACTCGCATTTCTTTGTTCGTTATGTGTTTTATTAATTATGTTCTTTTTTCTAGGTTTTCCGTTTACGGCTGGACTACGTACTGGTTATCCTGTAATTCAAAATCAATTTGGGTAAGTATCACCACAAGTTTGTCCTTGCTACTAATTGAATTTTGTTAACGTTAATTATAGCATATTACGAAACGGCGTAAAATAGTTAATTAAAAAACTAAAAATATCAATTTTTTATTCTAACCTAATTACGATCATGAAAAGAAGATATGAATAAGATAAAGTCTGTCGTGTAATATATAAGCCGTGTAAATTAGCCGTACCCATAATTATAAAAATAATTTTGAAGGATTAAGTGCATTTATGTGGAACTTTTAGAATTTAGATTCCATTTTTTGTCACATCTACTTTTCGAAATCACACGTATGCACTTTTTCCATTCTTTATTTCATAGGAGTCGAGATAAATAACTTCGAATTTGGAGTTCTCTATTTATTATATATTCTGCGCAATTATATTAAAACTCGCGGGCTAACTAAGCTTAATCTTAACACTTGTCATTCAAAAACCAATGGTTAAATCGCATGTCCTAATTTCAAATTTTTTTTAGATAAATATAGATAGGAATTTTACATTAGAATTAATAATTTTTATTGTTAATTTTATTATCACACGTCATTTATGTGGACATGCAATCGTGTATGTTATTGGCCCAGTTTAATATTTTTAATATTCTAATTTTCATTTAAAAATATTCGTTAAGAATTATCGAGAATTTAAAATAAACATTTATTTTGTAGTATATTTACAACTCTAAAAAATTAATGTTTCCATTATACTGAAATGTAGGATTTGTATAATTTCAGACCCGTAGATTGCAGACAATCCGGTTGTACCACATCTTACATCGCGAAATATCCGCAGATATTTGCGTGGATGTATGACATATTTGTTACTGTTCTGGTCCATTATAAAATAAAAAGAAAAGCTATAATGAGGATATTAAAATGAATATAATGTCAACCTTAAAAATCCGATTAAAACGTAAATTTCGTTTTAAATTTTTTTTATTTTCTTAAATATTATTTTGTCTTTTTTAATTATTTTTTTCTTTCATAGAGTGAGTTTTGCGGTTTTCTGTTTTACTTTTATTAAATATTGAGTTTTTATTTTTATATTGTTTTACCTTTATTAATTTATAAAACTATCAAATTTTTTACTTATAAAAATTCTTTACACATTTACACTTAATAAACTCTAGTTTAGTATTTGTACACATAGTACTAGATGTAACTAGACGAAGTACTAGAATATGAATTTCTGTAAAATTGTATTACAACTCAGTATGACTCAAATCAAATTTCATAATCTAGTACATCAACTTCTACACAACCAAATTGTGAACACTTAAATTCCAATTCTACAATGATTTTGTTTTGATTTTTCTCGCTAAAAATGCAATAAAAGGTGTTTTGTGCTTTACATTAGAATTAAAATTTAATTAATATTCTTAAATTGCAATTAGTCTTAAAGTCTAAAATTAATTTCATGTGTGTCACAAAATTAATGTAAAGCACAAAATAATCCTTTTGTTTTTCAAACTAAGGGAGCCCAAAAGACATAAAATATTTATATATTGAGAGTTTGGTTGCGGGTTAATTTATTTATTTTATAAATAGAATTTTTGCTGTGGCATTTTTATTGTGATTTTTAAAAGTTAAATTTTTCCTACAAAGAAAAATGAAAATAAAAATAATGAAAAATATTATACACATTACTTTTAACATTGTTTGGTTGTTGTTATTGTTTTACTTGGTGTTGTGGTTGTGTTTTTGTTGTTGTTTTTTTAGAGCTGAATATAATATTTTTTAAATTTTCTGAAATTTTTCATTACATCTTTTTAAGCGTATGAACGAATAACTTGACAATATCAATCTTCAAGATTTCTTACAACAAGCACACCTACTTATTAGTGAATGCAAATCATAAGAATGGTCTATATACTCTATACCCATATGTATAGTATAAGCCTATAAGTTATTACTTAAAATCATTCGGCCAATTGATCCTTTCTCAAAACGTAGCTTGCGGCTACATATTCAAATATTATAGAACTGATATACTTGTATTACACTTTTATGCTGATATTTAAATATTAAAATACACGCCACTGCTAGATTGTATGTATTTATGTGGGAAAATATTGTATTTGTCATTTATTTCAAATATATCGAAGACTATATATGTATAATACCAGCGGAAAATATTTAAGCTTGCGTAAACAAAAATTGACTCATGAGTATTTTTAGATACGCACTTGTAGTGTAGTTAATGTACTACATTGTGTAATATTTTGTTTCTTATAGAGCATATCGTAGGATTAGCCATAGGGACGAAAATTATATTACAAGAAAAAACCCCATCTATCATACGGCTATTTATATTTTAAAAAATAATATGTGATACAACCTTATGGCCTGTTGCCGAAAAATCGGCGTTGTAAGAGCTCTTAAATTTTTTTCCACGTAGTAATATTCGACTTATCCCTTTAGTCTTCATTATTATCCGTCCCAATCAGAGAATTTAAAAGTAACAGGAACGGCAGTAAAGTGAGAGCGTAAAAAATTACATGTATTTTATATGGGTCTCAATCCTCTCCAAACGTGTTCGACTTCTATTTTCAAGTGATAATAAAATATATAGAAAACAACAACAAATTAATTTAATAGTATAGAGTAGCGGCAAGGAGAAAGGGGGAAATTACATATA
>JANTOP010020781.1:0-29009 GCA_027564815.1 Symmerus nobilis | reverse complement strand
TACGTTATTTTATCGATGGGGAACATTTTTATCTTTACTCTCAAAGATGTCTAACAAAACTTTTTTGGCTACCTTTCGAGGTGGTGCTCTGAAACTATGTGATGAAATACATATATTCAGTTCAGTGTCTCATCAAAAGTGACGCAACAATGAAACAAAATTTCGTTACTAATAACTTTGGAATAACCAGTGCATTAACATTAAGAAAAGTAGGTGTACATTAACCGGTGCCGTCCATTAACCGGAGACTCTTCCCTATTATTGTCATTTATATCATCATCCTTCAATCCATCCAAACCCATTCCCCAGATACTTTAGGACTTATATAACATATAACATATAACATATAACTTATAACATATTCTATTATTAAAATTGAACCTAAAATACATATTGCATGGAAAATAGATATTTTTATTTATTCACTATTTATTATAGTCAAAGCCATATTTTTTTCCATTTTTTGAATAAGTATTACACGTGAGTAAATATTCTGTATACTTAAAGCTCTTCTATCGGAGTATTTGATTTGGAGTTATACAATATTATAAAATCGGTGAGGCAAAAAAAAATGAAAAAAAAAAATAATGATTGATAAGCCATTTTGTCATATATCTCTAGTACTTTATAACTATACAATTTACTATTAATAATTCTTTTCCAATACCAAATTAAATTTAACATAAAGGCCTCATTGCAACGTGCCCATAATCACAAAAATAAACAGAAAACACGGTAATGTCGCCTGGATAATAAAATGATGTCATTTAAATAATTATTTTCATTATGAAGTGTCGTAGTATAATTTTTTTTTTTTTGTAATATTAATTTTATTATAATGATTATAATGATGATTATTGATTTAAGCATACAAATTATTTTCATATTATTTACATATATACGTAAAATATATAAATCAATTTGATCGATTTTTCTCTATATAATATAATAATAAGGGGAGTTACCAAAAAAATACCTTTCATTTGCATATTATTTTATCACAATACCGCTGATTGTAGTTTTATTTCTGGCTGTGGAGATATGGGTATAGGTATATTGGAACAGAAAGGTGACTGAATTTATATTTATCGTTTTAAATCGATTACAAATCATTCACCCCAAGTAAAAAAATCTGGTTTATATTTAGGTTGTTATCGTTGTTAAAATGAGAATGGAAATGAAAAACACATAATATATTCTACTAAACATTTTTTTTTTATTATTAATTATTTTATAATTAGATTTTTATTTATAACCAACAATCGTATAGGTTTACGGAAACACACTGCTCGCATTATTTATTTTTAACATTTCCTTCAAACTAACAAGGTATATTTGCAAGTTATCCTCGTGCCGAATCTAGTGCCTAATAAATTAATTACCACTGCTTCATATTTTATAATACTTTCGATTAAATCTGGTAACTTGAATAATAATATTTTGTAAGCACTTACACATCCATAATTAATATAAACAACTTAAAATTAAATATATTAATTCTAAAGCCATAAGTATTACTATTTTTACTTTATTAACCGTTTCATTTACCAACTTACTAATTATGATGGTAATTAAATTGAGGCTCAGCAGCTTTATTATATTCCAGGATCAAAATAACAATTAACCACAATAAAAGTGTTATTTCTTACATTTTTACTTAAATTTTACCGCTTAAAACTAGATTCTTAGGAATAACAGTTATTCTATTAATATGCAAAAAAACAGTCGTTTAAAAAACCGGTTATTTTTTGGTTTTTATTATAAATTAAAGAATAAAATTAACAATATAATAAAATTTTTGACGCCGTAGTAATTCGGTAGTAAAATGTATATTTTGTTCGAAGAAATGGAATACTAGATGTGTCTAAAGCTCCAACGTTAAAGATGATTCCTTTGCTGGTACTTTCGACGTATTTGCCAAAATACATCCGTCAAATGGGGTGTCATTCTAGAAAATTCTTCTCACAGTTAGTTGCTTAATTATAAACGGTATCCTTTGTTGCACGTTTAAATATATCAATAATACGGATTCAGCGATATATGAAAAAACGGTGAGATCTTTAACAATGTTTCTTAATACCTTATTCTGGAATCTGGATGTTACACTGGATGTAGTCTATGTTACACTGTTTGGTACATCCCCAAAGTTGTATCCCATAAGTCCAAACCGGTTTCAGTATTTGCTTATAAAGAATAAGCTTGTTGTATGTATGTTGTTGACTTCTTCATTGGCATAATGGGTATGGCTTTGAAGAAGGAGTTTGATTGACTACCTAGCCTCAATCGTTAATAATAGTAATAAGTCACAGAAAATTCCATATGGGAGACCCTATGCTCCATCCAGGAGTAAAAGGTATAGATGATGATGTTGAGCAGAGTTTCTTCGTATCGGCCAGAATATTTTTCTGTATTAAAGTCTAGTTCTTCCCTTTTCATATAAGCTTAGCGTCTAGGGTCATTTCGAGATACTTAGCTGTGTTGGCATACGGTACTACTTTTTGATTAATGGGAACTGGAGTATATTCGAGTCGCCTGTTTGTAAAATTGATGTGAACTGACTTTGATTCATCTAATTTAATTAGCCATCGTTTTGTCCAGTTATATATTTCAGTGATAGCTAGTTGTACCTTCTGTGTTGATTCTGCATTGCTTTCTCCAACTGCTAATATTGCAGTGTCATCAGCAAAATTCTCCACAGTGTTGTGTTCTAATACAGGAAGATTATTGGTGTATAGTAGGTACAGGACTGGTCCTAACACACTTTAAAATTGATTCGGAAGAATCTATCTTTTAAGTAATACGATTTTAGTATTTTAGCAAATTGAACTGGCAACAGTGCTCTTAACTTACGATTAAGTCCATCATATCCAAGAATATCGTTGAGCATACTTTTTCCTCTTCTAGAGCCTTCTCAATTATATGGGATATTCAATGTACTTGGTCTATCGTTGAGTGTTGGATATGAAAGTCAAACTGATAATTTCGGATCAAGTTTTTTCTCTCAATCATCAGCATCAACTTTTTTACAAAACCATTACCTTTGACAAAACTGGCAATGACGATATCGGTCTGTATGACGATTTTTCATGTGGTGGTACTAAAAGAAATAAATTCGGTACATTTATCCCGGTTGAGCCCCCAAATGTACCGATTTTATTTCTTTTATTTATTTTCTCATCAAATCGGGCATTAATTGAAAACCAACAAGCATGATTTTTGACATTAATGGATTTTATTAAATGCTTACTTACTATTATCTAACTACGGCCCATCACACTACCTTACCATCCTTCTTCTATTTCCTCCGTACCAATCCTTGAATCGTAATAATTATTCTTTATTTTTTCACAAATTCTTAATTTCATTTTTGGACTATCCAGTATTATCTTTGTATCAATTATCGTTTTCTTTATATATTAGGTGTTGGCTAATCCGTCGCCCAGTAGCAGTACGTACTGATTATAATTTTTATCCCGCTTCTAAATTACCACACCTTGTTTTTGTGGTCCCTTTGTTATTTTTTTTCAATTGTCCAATTCTATAATTCGCTTAAATGTTTTTGGGAAATACGGTACTTTTTATATTTCATCTTTACTTCCTGGCGGTTTCCTTTAAATCACGGATGGCATTCAGTTCAGTGATGGGCCGCCTAATATTGTTATAGGCCACTAGCTACACTTAAAACTAAATAACATATATGTCCAGGTTTATCATTTCAATTATTTTATAATCAATAATTTCTTGGTTTCTAATTATAATAACCGAGAGGATGAAAAATTGTGTGGACAATAATGAATTTCGCTACATCTTGTACACTTTCATCAGATATTATTTCAATTTCCAATGCATCTTGGGGTTGGAATATATTTTCTAGGTATTCAGCAAATCTTCGAGCTTTATCCTTGTTATTTCTGGCACATTTATCAACTGTTGTTCTAATTGGTGGTATCTGCGTTATTGGTCGTTTTATTCTTTAAGTTGCTTTCCAAATGCAATGGTCATTACCATTATATTACTACCATTATTAGTTAATTCTTTTAGATAGTTACTTACTGATTTATCTTTCCATTCTTGGATTTGCCTTCTTAGTTCTTTCTTACAATTAGTAAAAGACAATCTCGATTTTAAGGTTATTAATGACCGATTTCCAATTATTTTTGATCTGATAGATTACATTATGCAAAACGTATAGATGATCACATCAATCACATAAGTACAGCCATAAATTCTACAGACCTGATATAAATTCGCCTAAAATATTGAATATACCTCTTCCTTTGCAAAAGGTTTACAATCGATTCAATTTTATTCTTTTCGCTTATTTGATAAATACTTACGGCTTTTCATATCATACAAAAACTTAAGCGAATTGTACACACGTATTTATACGAGTATTCAAATATTTATTTTATATTTTCTTTTAATATTTATACTCTATTAAAAAATTTTTTCTTTGAATTGTTTATATTTTCTTTTTATTGTTCAAAAAATTGGTTTCCTAACCGAGGGCTCCGGATTTAGATATATATGCCGTTGTAGATATAGTCGATACCATTATAATAATTTCCATAATGAAACATTTTAACAAAAAAAAATGTTGTACAATAGAAAAATAGATAGAAAAAAATAACCTTTCATGAAAATATTGGAAAATCAAACATTCTTTATTTATTGGCATTTTGAGTCTATTTAGGACAGCCCATAAGTAGACAGATTTATAATACCGAGTAATCAAATTGTTTAATTTTTATATTCATGTTCTTATTGATTGGTCTTTGAATGGTGAATGTTTTTTCAAAGAAAAAATAAAGAAGATAAGTGCCTAATTTAATCAGATTTTAATGGCGTGCATATATAATTTATATGCTGATTTTTCTAATTTTTTCCACCTGACTTCTATTACAATATCACTTGTCTATTTTAATAAATATTTTTTTTTGTTGCCGGGTTTCTATTGAAATTGAAGCAGGAAAAAACTGTTAGTACAAGTATAATGTTAACTCATATGTAGATACTGTACAATTTTGTAGTTGATGTATAATAAATTGTGTATAAAATAGAAATATTTATACATAGATGCTCTGCCTAAAAAGTTTTGACATTGAATTTCCGACAATGCCATAGGTCGTTTACCTGCTTTTTTTCCTCGATTATAAATATATAACAAAACTTGATATTTGTTACGACAAGTTGATACAGGGGAGACTAGGTAATACTCGCGATATTATAATAACAATTTGGAAATTCATTCAATTCAATTATTAAAATAATTAGTTAATTTCTCGCGGATCCGATCTTCTTGCGCATAGAATCCGTCCAGCATTACTTTGAAATTATAAACAATTATCATGCTTTTTATGATTTACAAAACACTCCCAAAATTAGTTACTAAAATTAACGAATGGATTATTTCAAACGAACTGGGATATTTGGAATATAGCCTCTAGTTTTATAAATAAAGTCCATGAGTAACGTGAAATAATTAGCCAAGTCTCTCCTATATATAAAATTATCAAGTATACTCAATTGCACACACAATAGTATGTACTGTATGTACGTACAGTACATTATAATATTTATCTGGTGGACTATGGCAAATGCAATGCATACACATTATAGTTTATTCTTCTAAAATAATTGTTACACTGGCATGACTTGTTCGTGTATAAAAAATTATAGTGAATATAAAAGATAAACAATTTCGTGGATGTTACGTAGAAAATATTGTATTGTAAACTCATTTTTTCTGTATATATGTGTATTTGTTTGTAAGTAACAAAATTGCAAAATTGCCATAATTGCATGATAGCTTATATGCATTTATGAATGCTGCTTTTGTGCATTATTAAATTATTTAAATGGAGAATGGGAATTGGGAAAAAATCTTTAATAAATGTTTGACCCGTAATATAATGTTTCATTAGCCGGGCCGACATTACCATATTGCGCTTATATTAATTCGTTATTGAAATATTAGTAAATATGGATATATTTGAGTATACATACGACTTATTTACTGATATGTTTTCTTTTCAATGTGGGTTCGGTATGTAAAGTCAAATGAACTTTTTGTTATCGGGAACAAATATACATACCCGCGAGTATACACAATTCAACAAAAAAAAATGCTTTTATAGTATTAGATGTACCGACGTTCACATCCATTCCCACTGATAACAATTTGTTGTTATGACTTTCGAAATATAAATTTGAAATTTTATCATTTTAATTTTTGACGACAAAAAAAAAAGGAAAATAAAAGATTATCTGATACGTGGTAATTGAAACAAATAACAGATGTTTAAGTAGACAAACAGAATGTGACATTTAAAAACAAAATTAAAGATAAGTTTTTGTTATAAAAGAAAAATTTCCAACCAGTTCTCATGAGATCAATATGTTGTCCTAGGTCTTATATTGAACAAATTAAAATCCTTTCTACAACACCTGTTATTTGCTTACTCTATCACAAAAATATTAGGTTTTCAGGTGCCCTAGTCTCATATTTATAGTAATTGTTACTTAATGGATTTTTAATTGGTTTAAACACACATTTTACGTTTTACTTTGTTTTTTGGAGTATAATTTGTATGCACCCATTTCCTTATCGGCTTATTTAATCGACAGCACAAAAAATGCCTAACATGACAAAATCATTAACGTGGAAATAATTGTGCAAGTACCTATATATTATATGAATATTTACTTTAGGTTTAAAGCTAATAAGCAGACTAAATGTAGAGATGTACTTTATTTGGAAAGTCGGATCTCTAAATTGAAAGATTATGATGAACTTGCTAGATCTGCAAGTGAGTCACAGTTCACAGAACCGGAACTGCACATGACATGATGAGTATGTTTTTCATTTTATTGGGATATCGAATATCCTATCGAAAAGTATCGCAAATTTATAGAAATAAAGGACAAATAACCTTAAACAGATAGATAGCAGCTTATCCATTTTATACAATAACTTTTTCCCGATGGATTTATTTTAAAAAGAATATTGTATCAAATTACGAGATTTTTCAATTTAATTTGTAGAATACAAAAATAAAAGATTTCCAGGACAATACCCCCCCCCCCCCCTCCCCCACTCTTTTAGAGTTGACACATAATTATATCGTAATGCATTTTGTAATGAACAACTACGAGAATACCTGGACAACTCCCCTGCTGTAAGATTAAATCACTCATAATATTGATTACATCGAATTAAATATCTATTTATACTTGTTATAGATTTTTTATTTCTTATTTCAATTGACTCACGAAATCGTTCTTTGAGCCCACAGATTTAACCTTTTTTATATTGAGTTTTTAAAAATAAATTTCATAATGTAAAAAAAAAAATACATATAAAGTGTTTACCTCTCTGTATATTAGAACTTGTTTAGATAACAAACGTCTATTTTCATTGCCTGTCTACGAAGTTTAAATCCAACGAAATCATTTTCTTAGAAAATTATTTTGTCATAACAATAATTATTATTGGTTGCCGTCTGATATATGTATATTAGACTGGCCCAAAATCATATGAAAATCTTCAAATGTATTTAGGAGGCAGGGAGTCTTTCTTAATCTATAATACAATTCGGCTTAGTTCCCAGCGAAGCCATTCACGATAATTTAAATTTGTCGAAAACACTGAAAATCAAATTCAATTCAAGAATGAATGAATATCAAATAGGTAAAATACAATTATTCGAAGATCTCCATTCTCATTGCCCACAATATTTTAATTTAAACTATTGTTTTTCTTCTTTGTTTGAATATTAAAATTTTGTCGATCAATACCTTCCCTCTTCTATGTTTATGTTATGTTCATGAGTGGTTTAGGACCACTCTAATTAAGATACTTGTATTTATAATTTTAATATACAATATACATGGTACGTAAAAATGTTCCGCGTATAAATTAATTACTATTGTATACCAGGTGTGTCAGTAATTCCTCTCCGGTTTTTGAAACAGATGTCACTAGCCGTAAGTATAAAATGTTATGATTTGATACATATGTCATTTTATTCTACTGACATTAACCTCAAAACTACACAAGTTACGCTCCGCCAAAATAACAGCGTTATAGAATTATAATTTCTTGAAAATGTCGAGTTTTGTGCCTGAAAATGTGCTACTCCAACCATAAGAACATGTGAAACTTGGTTTCAACAATTCAAATGTGGTGATTTCAACATTCAAGAGAAAGACCTTCCTGGTAGGCCGAAAATGTTTGAAGAAGCGGAATTGCAGGAGTTATTGGATGAATACCCAAAATAAACTCAAAAACAATTGGCAGAAAAGTTGAATGTGAGCCGAGTAGCAATTTGTGAATGATTTCAAGCGATGGGAAAGATCCAAAAGATTGGAAGATGGGTGCCACATGAATTGAATGACAAGCAGTTGGAAAATCGAAAAATCGTCAGTGAAATGCTGCTTTAAAGGTATGGAAGAAAGTCATTTCTGCATCGAATAGTAACAGGTGATGAAAAATGGATTTATTTTGAAAATCCCAAGCGAAGCCGGCCCATGGTTATCATACGGCGAAGCCGGCCCATCGACTGCAAGGGCAAATCGCATTGGTCGCAAGACGATGCTATGTGTTTGGTGGGACCAGGTTGGTGTATTATATTATGAACTGTTGAAACCTGGAGAAACAGTTAATACTGATCGCTACCGACAACAAAGGATCAATTTGAACTGTGCATTAATCGAAAAACGGGCACAAAGACATGATAATGTGATTTTGCAGCATGACAACGTGCCGTCTCATACAGCAAAACCAGTCAATGAAGTGTTGAAATCACTTGAATGGGAAGTTTTATCACACCCGCCGTACTCTCTAGCCCTGACTACCACCTTTTCGCATCTATGGGGTACGCGCTTGCAGAGCGATTTCGAAGAAGTTAAAAAATGTCTCGATGAATGGTTTAGCTCAAAGGAGAAACAGTTCTTTTGGAATGGCATCCATAAATTGCCTGAGAGATGGGCAAAATGTATAGAATCAAATGCCCAATACTTTGAATAAATAAATTTTAACTATCCATTGTAAGTAACGTGTTAACTTTAGCGAAAAAACCGGAAAAGAAAATGCATACAAATTCGTGCTGTTATACGATATGCGCCATAAAAATACCCCATTCATAACGAAAATATCTAGGATATTAGAATTATACTCATCTAATTGAAATGAACTCTGAAACTGTATCACCCTGTAAGAAGTTTCAATTTAAAAAATTAAATTATGCTCAGTACAACTTTTTCCTTGTGTACTTAATGAGAAATATTAAAAAAAAAATATAAAAACAAGAAAACATTCGGAGATAATTGTTATTGTTCAAAATTTACTTTTAAATTTTAATAATAGCGAATAGAGAAAAAATTAATATTGAATATTGAATAATTAAAAGTTGTTAATTGAGGGAAATTTATTTTATTATATTTATTACATTGATGGATAATTTAGCGTTACTTCACTCATATATTACTCATCAATTTTATTGCGAAAAATGACACATTGACAACCAGTAAACGAACGAATTTAAAACTCCGATTTTTCCTTAATTATAAAATTTAATTCAATGATTAATGTTCAAAAAACTGACAATTATTGACATGGTTAATACTATTTTTTCAGAATATATATACTTACAATTAACGTTAAAAATATACAAAGCAAATGAGTACAATATACAATAAATTCAATTTAAAAATTTAAGTTAATATTAATATAGGGTAGTTAACCATGACTGAACAGGGAGGGTCGTACAAGAAATTGAAAAAACACCTGAATGTCCTCCCTTGGTTCACCTATCGATCAGTAGAAAAATTGGCACCAGCCCCTCCCCTATTGAGGTCAATTCTTGACTAAATATCGAAATTTCAAAAGTCAAAAACTATTTTTTGTTCAGGATTTTATTTTCAAAACTCGAAATTTCAAAATTGAAATATTTTTTTCTTTTTTCAAAATATTCCCATATCGCTGCTTGCTGTTGAATACAAATGTAGAATGAAAGGATATTTCAGGAATTCTCTGGAATCATATTTCTTTTCATAATTTTCAAGATTATAAGTTTTATATTCGGTACATGATAGTTTCGTGGAATGAAGGTTAAACGGATAAGATTAATATGCTATTCTGAATTTATAATTTAAGGTTAATAGATGAAAAACTGTTGTAGAATTATTTTCAATTAAAATATGTGTAATTAAAGTAATTCAATGTATTCAAATAAAATATAAATAATTGACTGAAAGGAGTTTATTCGTTATTCCCTATTCACTAACAATCTATTCCGAATAATAATAAATTCTCTATTTAAATTCAGACAATATTGTCCAGGTCAAGTTGATAAGAGAGCTTCATTTCTTGGTGTCGCACAAAAGAATTGAATTTATTCAAAATTAATTTTGAACATTTTAACGAAATAAAATATCTAAAAATAAATCTTTTTAAAGCTTTTTTCTAAATTCTATTCGTTTTTCCATCATCTATTTTTACTTTCAATTGAATGTTGAAAATAAAAGAGAAGATAAAAAAATCGAATGAAAAGGGCCATTGTTATAATATTTTACATTTTAATCAAAAAGAATAAAAATTTGGCTGAGAAAACAGAATTAACAATTTTGAAGAATATATAAGAAGAAACGTCTCTTTTGTTAATCAAACCCATTTTATTTTATGTATTAGGCCAGCAAATAAGATTTAAGAAATTAATAAATAGAACATTTCCAAAATATTACTTTACATTTTCCCCAAAACTTATTAGATAATTCAAGCATCAGTACAAACTAAATAATAGAGATTATTCCTTTTTACCCTAAATCTTAATAAATAACTAGACAATCGTAGATTATCGGCAAGTAAAAATCTTTGAATATAATCTTTTCTCTTGAAAACATGTCACTGAAATTGAAATTATTTGTTTTTCCCCAAAAATGACTGTGTTTTTATAATCTAATTATTTTTCCTTGTGCTCAGTTACCCCCCATCACCCACATTTCTCGGCGCCCCATCCCTGATCAAAATTATAAATGTTATATAATAATAATTTTCTGTGCAAACCGAAGAAAAACTCAATATCTTTACCGACAGTAAAATTTATTTTTAAGATTTCGATCCACCGAAGAAGTTTGGATACATATCCCATAAAGAAGAAGAATAAGAAGTAAACCCTCTTCAGGAATGTATATGCATTAAAATGTCATGGCTATGAAAAACCCACCCCCAATCCACACAAACAAACACACACAAATCAACATTTTATGAAGAGAAATTTATGACAACAGCAAATAAACATATAATTTGGAAAGATGGAAAATAAGCTGAAAGGTTAAGGAATATTCTCGGTGGGTATCCAACTGCGAAAAAAAAAACAAAAAAAAATTATTTCTCTTCATATTTTTTTTTTGGTTGCCGTTGAAAAATCCGTAAATATCAATTAAGAAATTCCTGGATTTCTACTTATCAAATTTATTACATTTCATTTTTATGTCCTCGTTCTGGGGGATACGATTTTCTTATTCCGTTCCTATTCCTCCTTGGTTAGTTGATTTATACTTTTAGATGGAAATATTATTTTCCGTATTTCTTGGTGTATATATAGATGATACTTCCAAGACTAAATGGTGTGCCAGAATTCGGGTATTACCTATTTCTACACACACTGGGTTGTGATTTGTGGTGTTAAAATGTGGAGAATGTTTCATCACGAGGGCAACCAAATATATAATGATTTAAATTTAAATTCAAATGGAGTAAGAAAACGTCTCGTTTAACTTTTCTTTTTGTAGATAGCCCATCGGTATAATATACGCATCCAATGTAAGTATGACTGTTGGGAATTGCTTCGAATATCTCATCGGAAATCCCTTGAATGAATCGACTATATAATTTGAGGGTAGTTTGAATATGTATAATAAACCATGGCAATATATACGGGTGTTTTGCTTGGATGTATTTGTAAGCCATACGGGAAACGAACGGACACATATTATTTTTATGAAATGATAATATAGATATTTATTATACAGGGTGCGTACGGTATTTGAGGACAAATTGACGTTAAACTAATTTGTTCATATTATTTGCAAAATTTATTATAACTCCATGACATTTTATCATGACTTTAATTGAATCGTAGATTATACAATTACTCAATAATGCCATAGCGGCAATAACGAACGGTCAAACCGGAGTTCGGAAACTCCGGATTGTTCTCCTGCTCAACTACGTTCCATATGTAATAATCCAGGAGATTAAGGTCCAAGGAGCTATATAGCCATACGTTAGTTTGGGATAGATTCATGTTTTTAATGTTTTGCAGCATCAATTTCTACATCGCCAGTTGATGCTTCTAATTCAGGAAGAAACTTATGTATGAATGATTGGGGGTAATTGAGAAAATTTGAGATATCTAGATCGGTGTGTTTCGTGCATATAGCAACGATAACTGCATGTCTCTTCATTTCTTGCTTACTTTATAGTCCTCCTACTTTATTGATGCTCTGAAAATGTGTCCTCAAATACCGTACGCATCCTGTATATTTTCTTTATATAGTAAAAGCTATAGCTATCTTTATTTAAATTTGGGTAACACATTTTCAAAATCAGGATAATATGGATTTATTACGCAATAGACTGATAGACCTATAACATGCATGCATTTGATGTGAATTAAAATAATTCTATATGCGCATACCTATCATCAAATCAAAATTAAGCTTCAGTGGTGGAGGAATGGTCAAATCGTATCGAGTCGAATTGATAAAAATTCAAGAAATTATTATGGGGAATGGGTTTTTAATCGACTCGAATCGACACGACTCGAACATATTTCCACCGGAGATGACGCATTTCTGAACTAGTGATGATTTATTTAATGAACAAATAAAAAATTTGCCTATATTATGCCAAAAATAAATTAGGTGCGTGTCACGTCCAACTGGACTACTACTACTAATCGACTTGTTACAGTTAGGAATTCTAAATCGAAGATTTTTCAAATAACCTGTTTTTGCTTCAACTTAAAACTAAGCTGTTTATTTTCAATTTCAATGTACCTATTGCAATTTTTTTGTATAATTTTTAATTAGAAATTTTTTTCATAACATTTTATGTTGCGAAAATGTATTATACATTTTTATTTAGGCAACAACGTTGCAACGTTGTTTTTTGCAAGAACATGCAAGTTCTTGTGGAACTTTTCTTTTACTGTAAATATTTCCTCGTTTATTATTAAAATTTTGGTTGCAAATTGTTTATAATTTTTGTTTTAAGGAGCAGGAAGGTTAATGGATTAACTAATACCAAAAAAACTACTATTGAATTTTGGTCTACGCTACAAATATATAAATAATTTAGTACCTAATAATATTTCAAATATATTTTTATTTATTTCCAGATCTTTCCTTTTTCCTGATCACTCACCAAGCTGTTTTTGAACCACTGTTTCTTTCAATTCTAGGGTTAAACTAAACTACAAGCCGAACCGCTTTAAAAATACTACCGGTTTCCATCTTTCAATGTATGTAAGAAAAATATTCCGATTTATTGAGGATACCAAATTGATATTAGAAATGGATCTAAATATTTTACTTTTAAACAACATTTTTGGTCGTATAAATGGGTTGTGGGTTTTTGTATTATAATACTATCATTATTTCTCTGAAATCATGAAATTGGACGTTTGGACTGCAAAGTATTGGAGAAGGAATATAATACTTACTCGTACATTATCTATATTTACATAGTATGAATGGGTTTTATTATAAAATCGATAACAGAATACTAAAACTCTCTTACCGGGGTTCCATTTGGTACGTTATATGCTGTTTGAAATGAACAAAATTTAACATGCAAAAAAAAATATAAGTCATTTTAACTTTGGCAAAATATGTGTATTTTATCCATTGTCGTATACTCTCCATGTATAGTTAGTTGCTTTTAGCTAAGGATTTAGCATTATAGAAAAATTTTATAATAACATAATAATAAGGGTATTTTAAGCTCTTATTTTAGCTTATAAATTTTACCTGATTTTTCTTTTCATTTCTTGTTCTGCCAGTTGGTTATCTGACTGGCGTTGTTAAAATATATAACTTGTATTAAAAATATAAAAGTTATTACATTTGATAATACGACCTGCCGACAAAAAATATTGAAACAAAATTCTGAAAATTATATTCTGTCGCTCAACCAACAAAAAAAAAATTTAATAATAGCAACCAAACGACATTTATATTATAACGTTACCGTACCTACATTTATTTTTTTCCACCCTCATATCGTAAAAATAACACATATGCAGGGAATTTGAATTTTAATTTCCGTTTTAAACACAAAAAATTGGGTTCAGATATTTTATGGGAGATTTTGGTATTTTGGTAGAAAAAAGGAATTTTTATCCATATTCAAATATATCGGACTGAATTCGGAAAATTTACAATAATAAATGCCCAACGCTTTTTTCTTTTTTTTAAACATTCAGCCGATGCCAATTCCAATAAATCAAAGGGCCGAACATGTGGTTGTAAATCCATTATTTGATATCCTTTCTGATTATTTTTTAGCGTTTATTAACTGAGGGATAGCATATATTGGGGTATTTTTTTTTCGTTAATCGAAATTATTTGGATTAAAAAAATAAAGTCAAAGTTAGAAGTTGAAATCCATATTTAATTAAATTCTATGAAACTAACTAATTTAGACAACAAAAACTACAAAGCAAATGCTAATAGGTACATATTTACACATTTTAATAAAAACTACATAAAACGAGATTTTAAATTAATATTAGACGCTGTCTAATTTAATAATCATATTCGATATATTCGACCAGTATTTTTTAATGCACGATTTCAGCTATCAGAAGTTTAATCAAATCCGTAGAACTCTTTTCTCGTTCCAAGAGATCAGGGATATTTTTATATTTGACTGCTACAATTATACAATAATAATTAAGCAATAATATTCACCAATTTATCAAATATATCAGAAATGTCCCAAACGGATGTCGGATATAGTCGAATATTATTAATAGTTATTGTTAATTGCACCACCATCTGCTTCACCACCTCAAAATATGTTTTCTTAGGTACTAGATCCCATCTGCTTGCAATAAAGTACGAAAGAATTTTGTGAATAAATGGCTAAAATTAATCAACTCATATAAAACTACACCTTACGAGTGTCGAATGATAGGTACAGTCAGTATACCCTTCATACCTGCTAATATCCGTTCCCATACAAAAATCCGATATCCTGATAGATATCGTGGTTTTTTTGTTGCTGATATTCAATAAGTAAATTGTTATGTTACGTTATTTCCAAACTTTTCCTGCCTGCGCCCCCCTTTTAGTTGAAAAAATAGAGGCGCTCCCCCTACCGAAAATTTTAAAATTTGGCCAGTGATATTCCGATAACACTATATGCTAAAATAAAAAAGAAATCTCTGTGATGTAAATGTCATTATACTTTTCGTATGTACTTTGACACACTAAGCATAATAACAATATTTCCTATGGATAGAATTTCGAGATATGAATTTTTGAAAATTTTTCAGAGGTAGTCTCACATATTTGTACGAAAATAATTTCAAAATGATGGGATTAATTTATCACCTTCCAAAAAATTCGTAAAAAATTACTAATTTTCAGCCATATAATGCAATAACATACACATTGTTCATACGTTTCCGTTCAGAAAAATTTAATGCCAAAGAATCACCTCGCTCCGGTATTCGATTAAATATTCGGAAAAATTGAGCAAAACTAGCACATAAGCAGCCATGACATCGCTAAGGAACTAAACATTCATTATCACACAGTTTTAAAGCATTCGGAGAAGGCTGGATACAAAAAAAAGCTCTAGGAATAGGTGCCAGATGATTTAAGAGTGAATAATTTAATAGATCGATTTTCATTTGCGAATTATTGCTGAAACAAAATGAAATCCAACCCTTTTTAAAACGCCTCATTATGGGCGAAGAAAAACGGATCAGGTACGACAATAATGAGCAAAAAAGATCGTAGGCGAGGCGAGTTGAAGCTTCCCAAACGGTAACAAGGCCAGGATTGACGCCAAAGTAGGTGATGCTGCATGTTTTGTGGGATTGGAAGGGAATTATAAATCGTGAGCTGCTGCCGCCTGATCAAACGATTGATTCTGATCTTTACTATCAACAACTAACTAGATTAGAGCAACCAGTTCAGAAAAAACGGCGGAAATTGATGAACAGAAAAGGCGATGTGTTCCATCAGACCATGCAGCCCCGACTTTGCGTCGTCAGACTACCATTTGTTCCGGTCTCTTCAGAACTCTCTTAATGGTGTACGACTTGCTTCAAAAGACAGCGGGGGGTTCTACTAGAAAACTAAAAATTTCCCAATACTTTCTCGACAACCTAATAATGAAAGTAAAATTGCAGATCAATTAGATTAGATTGTAAATGGATCTTTTTTCTACTTAAAGGAATACTTATTAAATTGGTGGCTGACACATAAAACTAATCTTTAAGATAAATCTATACAAATGTATTCCCTTCAATTTATTCGCATTATATTTCCAAGTATAATAATTCCGTTCGATACACATAAAATCCAAATGTAAATTCGTATTTAGTATGAAGGAAAAATATACACACAAAAAAAATCCGAAATAAAAATATCGATTCTATGTAGGTGATTCGCATTATTGTACACTGAATGAACGCTCAACTCACTTGGAATAAAACGTTTTTGTGTTCTATTAGATAAAAAGTCTCTCAAAATACCATAATAAAAAATGCCATTTTATACAGAGAATTAGGCTTGGCACAGTAAAAAAAAAGGTTTAAATTACAATCAACCCCCATTTTTATCCATCCCTCATTAAACTCTTTTAGTTGGGTGAAAGAAAGGAAAGGAGTTTTCTGTTGTCTATAAATCTATATTACATAAATATTTTGAACTCTGTTATCAAAGCTTTTTATTTTTATTCAACTAAAAAAGTTGAATGGATAGAAAATCAAATGATAATCTGAAAATGACTGCAAAGCATCACTGTAGAAAAAATTAAACCACCCCTAAAAAAATAGTATATAATTATAATTTAGTGATATACAAAAAAAATACTGAATTACCAGAAAAAAAAACAATGAATTTCATTTTTTGATGCGAAAAAACAGTCATAAAAATAATCCTCTAATTATCTGGATGTTTGATTTTTCAGTTCCTCTGTTATATAAATTGTTGGTATATAATGTTTACAAATATAATTAGTGAATGGGAAAGAGTATTTGGCATTGCCAGCAAATATACAATTCCCATATTTCTGACAATTTACAGCCTACCAAAAAAACCACCCCTACGAAATATGTTGGTCTGCTAACCCATCTATATACCTATACAAAAACTTCAACGCTCGAAAATTCGTAATCAAATCTGAATATAGATCAACAACCATTCACTAGGACATCCGAGAGCGTCCCATGTAAAATGATATATATTATAGTAAATGAACTATATCTATATGAACAAACAGGTTCCCCTTTTACAACGTAAATATTAGGTTCCATCAAAATTAAACCGTAGTACAATACATCTAACGAGACAAACCTGTAATTTGAGATTTCGTTCCTATATATTTCATACATTTATCTTTTAATGTTAATTAAACTTCCATCAAGTTTTATAATTAATTTCTTGTGTGATGGGTGTTTGGAGCCGAGGCACAATGGAGCTAGTAAGGGCAAGGGAAATCCACCGCACAGTTTTAATAATATGCCAAAGTTGATTGTTATTATTTTTATTTTTGTTTGTATTTATAAACTTTAATTTGGCTTTTTATCCCCCAAACAAGTTAAAAACGTAAAAATAAATTTAAAAACAAAAAAAAAACGTTGGGAAAAACAAAATTGTTTCAGAAAGAAAGATGAAAAAGTTTAAAA
This sequence comes from Symmerus nobilis, assembly GCA_027564815.1. Taxonomy (NCBI): domain Eukaryota; kingdom Metazoa; phylum Arthropoda; class Insecta; order Diptera; family Mycetophilidae; genus Symmerus; species Symmerus nobilis. The sequence continues at coordinate 11,082 of JANTOP010020781.1, read as the reverse complement.
TTTCCCCTTTTCTCTGGAACAAATTAATGGTTGGAAACAAGAAAATGTTTACAATTTTAATTTTCTACATTTTTTTCCTTCTGCTTTTACATAAAACACCGTAGACAATTAATTGTTAATTTAATAAATTAACTGAGAAGTCCTCAGTTTCTGTTCCATTCATTTGAATACCCATATATTCAGTTAGCCAGCAATATTATGATGTACGCAATGCATATAATCTACCATCTGTAGTATTTTAGATCCATTTATGTGTTTCAAATTTTGTGAATGCAAAGGGTTGCATTTAAATAATTAGATTTTTAATGATAACCCATTGTTCGGGCATTCTTTAATTAATTCTGTTTGTATTTAATTATTATATTTCCTTCAATTATAAAATTTATTTTTAAATTATTTTAAAAATATCACATTACAATAATTAAATACTTTCAGTGTATGTATTTTATTTCTAATTGTCCAACTGTCGGTTTTACATACGAGTAATTCGAGTATGATGTGCCTTTATAATGATCCGCACGCAATTCAATTTTATTGATGTAGAAAAAGTTTGAAAAACCATCAATCAAAAAATAATTCTACAAAATTAATAAACAATTACATCATACACATTTTTTTGTGCAATTAGGCTATACTTGGAGTATATTCAGTTAACAAGCTCTCGGCTCAATGACATGAAAATATGGCCGAACAAATATAAACCATTGTTACCGAATGTCGGGGTGATTAGAAATTGTCGGGGGATTAGAAACACTAACGATATTTAGTTGAGGTACAAGATATTTATAAAAGTTTATTATGTAGCTAAAGCTAATAAAAATCTAAACCATCATAAGCGTGAATATAAATCGAATCCAATACTACTCAAATTCGGTATGCAAGAAGTTCATCTTTCAATATCAAAATAATGTCTCTTTATGCTATCACACGGCTGACAAATATGGAAGAATAGCAGGCAGGTCTATTCTTCCTTCACTCCTATCTTAACGTCCGCGACGGCGACGCGTCGACTGGAAATTGCTCACCTAGCCAACGTGTTAACAAGCTAACTAAGAAGGGAGAAACGTATTGGTAAACAGCAATGGATTAAATGATCAAAATAAAGAAACAACAAAAATACGATTAAGCGTTAGATTGACTACCTAGCCTCGTTAATAATCGAAATAAGTCACCGAAACTTCCATATGGAAGCGCCTATGCTACCTCGAGGAGTAAATAGTAAAAGATGATGACAAATGATGCCAAAGTCGGGGAAAGTAAAGAAAATCTACCATTAGATAATTTACTGAACTTCTATGTGTGTTCCCCTACTTTTCCAGACTCTACATTACCATTTCTCGACTATTTCTCACCTCACCACTTCGTTTATAAACTTTTATCGAATTTACACGATTTTTTTTAATTATATTTGCTTCCAATTTGCTCGATATTTTCCCAATTATTCCCCATTTTGCATGACCTTCTTATGTTTTAACGGCTTTTTCCCCACAATTCTATACTTTCCCTGATTTTGACCCACTTTTGGTTGTGAAAGGACCTGAAAAATCATAATAATGCCGGGAAAAAGAAGGAAGTGTTGAGAAAAAGTGGGAAAAGGTGGACAAGTCCGGTAAAAAATGTTTTTAAGAGTCGAAAATGTTGGTCAAACATTTAAAAACAGTCAAGCTGATGACCTATTCAATTATTCGTTGTTAACAAGTGTTTGAGACGAATTTCTAAAATATATCACCCAACCATCGTCCCAAACGAGGATCTGTGGAAAAAGACTAGACTAGACAAGGATAAAAAGACGAGGTGATGATGATGATTCTATCACACGACATTGAAATAAATACGTTGTCACTTTATTAATTATAAATTATAGATAAATATTATAGATTTAATTGCGATCTTTAATATAGACTTCTGACATTTCAATTTTTTAAATATGAATAGTTTAATTGTTTCACAGATTCTCAATTTAAACTATATTTAGTTTTGCTAAATTTACTCAACCTGCAAGTATATTTTCGTCCCTGAACATATTTTTGCTTCTCTGAAATCTATTTTCATTTTCATTCGTCCTTCTGAACTCTAAGTTCAATTTAACAGTAGGGAAGTGAAGGTATGAAGGTTCCAATCACGAATATAAATTTTATGAAGGGATCAAATTGGAATAAAATCTATATTCATTAACGAGTTGTGGCAAGAAATTATTAATTATAATAATATTTAGAAAAAAATAAAAATAAAAAATAAATAAAATATTACACAAACTTGCATATAAAAAAATACATTTTATAATATAAATTAATATAAAATAAATCAAATTTGAGGAAAAGTATATTTTATAAAAGGCCTTCCTTGCTGTCTAATATTTCGTCTATAATTTATTATTATTATTTCATATATAGGTATTAAAAAAATAATAGAAATAAAAAACTAACTAACTAACACTTACATTTCAAATATCATTTTCGAATTACTTATTAAAAAAAAAACTAATTTTGATATAATTTATTAGTGGGTGACCCTGACAAATTTATTTACACGAGGCTATGATGAAAAGAAATAAACATACGGAGAGCTAATAACAATTAAATTAAATCAACGAATAAATATAAATCAATTAAAATTGTATATTTATTTATAACTATTTCTTCTAAAATCAACAATAAATAAAACTATTAATTTCTATATTTGGAAATCCAATTTTAGCAATTTATTTTATTGTATATTAGTTTCATTTAAATCGGTTAATAAATATATAGAATGAGAAATTAACACGAAAAAAAAAAATCTATGCCAAAGGTTGGAAACCTCTTTTAATTTAATCAAATTTATTTTTACTATCAAACAAATTTTTTGATTGTAATAGAAAAGAATAATTTTATATTTGAATGTTTTGAGACTATACTCGTATATTTAGCATTTTATTTGTTGACCTATTTTTCATGTTGTTAAGTGATAATCGCACGATATGGTTTGCATTTTATTTAAATCATCCGGGGGGTGAAACTGAAAGTTTCTAAATTTAATCAAAATTCAATCAAATATGTATAAATTCAATCAAAAAAAAATATCCCGTCGGGATTTGCAAATTCATTAAAATCTGATAATAGCAAATTACAGATTTTTTTAAATAATGATGACTACCTCGAATGTGGAGAAATTATGCAACATTAGCAACAATATATTAAATACAAACTAACGTGGAGCCAAGTGAAAACTTAGAGACCGACCCCTATAAGCATTTCAGTATCAATTTGCTATTAAAATATTCAGAGAGCACATATACATCAAAAGAGACATTTTGGAGACTAAGCTTTTCTACGGAATTGTTAATATGAAAATAATTAAATTTAAATTTATTTTACTCAATAAATGTTTAATTTCGAAAAAAAATGGTAAAATATCACATTTTAACATTGTTAGGTATAAAGAAAACAAATTATACATTCAAAACGAAAATCAGTAGCAGTATTAGATATCAATTTTCTGATTGTATTCGTAGAATGATTAATTCAATAAAAGAGAAAAAAAAGGTTATTCGATCGACAATATTGTTAAGAGACAAAAAAAAGACTTATTAAATAATCAATTTAAAAGATATTTAAGTTTCTTACTTTATTTTCGTATACTTTAAATCGAATTTTTCAAATCTTTTAGGGTCGACCGTGTACACAAATAAACACCATGGGGTCCTTCAACGTTTAGGAAACCCAAAACCATGGAAAAAATTGGAATGAATAGAAAATGAACCAAAAAAAAAAATTAATGTCTATAAAATATTTATACCTACCTTTAAAAATCATCAAAATGGGATAATTATCTGATTTTTGATGAATAGAAAATGATTATAGAAACTGAAAATCTCGGCATCAATATTAGAGATAAATTTAAGAGGGAGACAGATAAGATTATTAAATACCCTTTCAAGATTTAATGGGTTTCAATTTCAATTATATTTTCCTTCGTTAGAAAAATTCATCGCGTACCCCAGTCGGTTGGATTTCAATTTCTTTCCATTGCATTTTCAGAGATGCGGGCACAATAAAAAGTTTATCATTTTTACTATTTTAAAGACACAATATAAAAATGGGTTTTTAATTGAAAATTGTCATAATTTTCCATAAAAATATTTAATATCTCCTTTGGAGGTTAGTTCTGTTTTATGTACTTTACACTAATTTCATCTATTACTCCTATATGTAAGTCAAATTAACCGTGGTTAAATAAGTGACAGCTGCCTGTTGTATATTACAATTTTATTTTTGTTTCAATTGGTTTCACTTGACTTTTTTTTGTCCTGATGTTCGTTGTCGTTGTTACTATTTTTGGTACATTTTTTTTTCTTTTGTATATAATAACATCATCGATGTCGGTTTTATCTTTTTTTTGTAAGAAACAAATTCGACGATACACAATTATAATGTTTCTCTTGTTGACATTCTAATAAAACTATTTATAATATACTAGGAATGGAATCCAGAAGTCGGCTGGGAACATTTCCACAGTTCCACAGTTACTATCCGAATAGTTCAAATTTTTTTTGAGGAGTAAATGAGGAAGTTTGAAGAGAAATTTTGGCTGAGATGGCACTTCACTCCGCCTTCGAACTTGATTAGATTTCGACCTAATAGAAAATTATTACAGTTTCGTCATCAACATCATATGGCCTTTATTGGGATCTAATGCAAGTCGACAAATATATAATACAAACATACATACATACTTTCATCTTTTATGTGGTATATTTTAATAAGAAATTATATATGTCACTATGTATTAACTATTTGTCAATCTAATCAGACCAATTAATTCTATTCTGGTAGATGATTTTACCAGAAAACAACAAAACAATTTGAAAATGTTTCCAATCAATAAATTTTTTATGGGAAAACATAGTTTATGTACTTACTATATGGTAAACATATTCCAGAAGCAAGGTGGATGAGGAACTATTAAGTAATTTTGTGTAATAAAATTAGTATGTTGTGTAGTAGATTGTGTAGAAGATTTTAATATTTTGTGTAGTACAGATGCAAAATTTCGTTACTTTTCAGATTCGAGTACTCAAATCATTTCAACTATAGATACTCGTTACATTGGATTAGCTACCGGTACGTTATACATAGACGTGCGTACATAGACTCGGTACTTTTCGGATTCGAGAGTACTTGAATTTTTCTTCGTGTTATACTAGTAATCCTGAGAATACCCTTACCCCCTCATACTCCTTTACGCGAGGGGGTAACTACTTATGGAATTCTTAGTACATCTTATTGGAATTCATTTGGAAATCATGGCATTCATTTGGAATTCAGAATTCATGTTACATATTTTCTTCAAGTAGTTAGCCCATCGCCTTTACGATAAATCTATTATGCCAGTGGATGCCCTCATCCCCCAGTGTCTAGCGGATTTAATTTGTTCTTCTGGGACAGCTTTTTCTAAATTTTTGTGTTTCCCAGCACTGATTAATTCCCAGTACTGAATTTAACAGATGCTCCTTGACATTCCAAACAACATTGCCACACATAACTTTGACGTCAGACGACACCATCTAACATTTATTTTTGTATTATTAAATACTCAAGCCATAATAGTGGTTCCCAGCACTGCCTGGGTCCATGCACACCTCTTGCGTAACGCTACAACTTTTGGGAAGTTAGTTGCGTGACTTCGTCAATGAGACGGGGAACTGGGAAATAATCAATTTAATTTTGCCCAGACTTCTCCCTGACGTTCTCAATTTTTCCGGTAATTTTCCGGCTAATTGTCTCCTTAATTGGACAGTTAACCGAATCATTCTGATTTTTCCCGCACTTTACTTCCTTCCCTTAATTTAACTGACTTTCCCTAATTTTTTCAATTATTCTAAATTTTTAAATTTAATTTCTGAATTCGCTGAATTCCTGACCGTCTCGTTGCTTTTTTTCTTGGATTTTCTAGACTTTTCCCAACTATTTCGTCCCAACTTTTGGTTCTTTTTATCACCATATTACAAGCATATTAACCATTTTTTTGGTAATATTCTGACTTGTTGTGGCCAAAATTGGAAGATATTGAGTTATGGGTCACATTCGTCCCATTATGGCAGAAATAGAGCACGAAATGAAACTCTAGAAACTCACCAAAAATTGGGGTTAAGAGAATTGCGAGCTGTAAGATGGTTTTCGGGGTGACTGGAAGGATTTAAATTATTAATTCAAATAAATGTATTCTAAAAAAGATTGTTAATTGTTCCATTTCTTTCGACTTAGCTAATTGATCGATTTCCTATTATTCTACGACATTCACGAGACTATTACTCAAATGTGCAATTTTCTCTGATTTTTCTGGTTTCTTCGGGACCCAAATGATCCGGGAGAAAAACAGAAAATCCAGAAATTTTTAATAATTCCCGAAAAGTACCGATAATGAAGAGGAAAGTCATGAAAATGTTATCAACAGCTCGTTTAAAGTTGATAAAAGTCAGTGGGGAGAAAAAATTGGGATAGTTGTTAATCAACAAGGAAAAGTCATATAAGGTATGGAAAATTCCGTAGAGATCCAAAGAAAAGCAGGAAAATATCCATGTTTTCTCGCAACTTCAATTTTAGATGAATTTTTAGATGATTTTCCATCCAATTTTCAAGATATTTCTAGATTTATCAAACAAATCTTTCAAAAGGGTTTTCTCAATTTTTATAATTTTCAAAATTGCACTTGCAGAAAATTTCGTGATTAATTTTAATTTGGTGGTGATATGATTCGATTCAAATAAAGATCAAATTATTTAGTATTATTTTAGTCAAATTTAATTAATTCATTGAATATTTTGGATTTTCATATCATTTTCAAATTGAAATACTATTTTTTTTAAATTTTCCAGTTTTTCCCGATTTTTAGAAATTTCCTGATTTTTATTAAATTTTCGGAGTTACAAGACATTTCTGATTCTGTTTTTAAATTTCCGTGTTTTAACGACATTTAAGGATTTGTAACAATTGTTCGAGTCACATATCATATTTGATTACAAGCACCATTATTGATTGATTTCATTTGTAATTTATTATTTTAGTATTATTTAAGTTCATCATTTTGATATTAAAGATCGATTGAATTTCTTTTATCTCTCCGTAAAATACTTATCGGAAGTTCTAATCATTTCTGAATAAATATCAGATATTCTAAATATAATTTACTTGGCATTATATTTAGAGCTTGCTTGCTTGCTGCTCGTTAAAAAAATCAAACACATCATTAAGTTCTAATCGAAAAAGTCTCGAGTAATTTTACTGCAAATTTCATCATTTAAATTAAATGATAATCGACCCGGAGATGTATTTTTGTCATAATCAAAATTAGATTCACAACTTCAGCATTCGATTTTCTCTCGTTTCATTCTTGATCCAAATAAAACAAAACGAAATTTTTTGTATATAAGAGATATAATGTTATATCTTATTTTATCGGAACAATTTATTCAAATTTATGCAAGTAATATTGAATCACACACCCAAAACATCATCTTTCTCGGTGATTTAATTCTAAGCCCCCAAAAAAAACGAGACGAAATAGGCCCCCATAAGAGTTTGGTAAAGAATATAAAATCAAAAAGAAGAAAAAAAGAATAGAAATTGTTCTGGTTATGGAGATAAATATGTTAATTTTTAATGTTTTTAGGAAATATAACTGTTATATCATGCGATTTTCTTTTTTTTCTGCACAAGTCTATTTACGGATTGCGAGGCAACTCGTAACAATATTTTTACTTATGGCCATTTATTTGTAGTCCCAAATATCAGAAAACGACCATCAGAGTTTATATAAATATAGAAATTAATATTCATGTATGGTAAAGATATTTTTGGTCAGATTCCGGTATTATAAGAGAAGACAAATGGGATTTTATTTTGTTGGATAAAATATAAAAATGTACAAGTTCGTGACCGATTACATTTATTATTTTAATTTTTTTTTCCGTCTTGGTTAAGTAGGTGTAAAGAGAAGATTTTAGTAGGGTATACCTAAACCTGAAAACCTAAATAAATATTATTTTATTTCTATTAAATTGAAGGTTTTTCAAAAAAAAAAAAGATTTATTTTAAAACAAAAACTTTAATTTTAATATATATGCCAAGTGCGTTTATGTTTTTAAGTAAAAAGATAAAGTAATCATTAAAACAGAGTTATCATACATTCGCTAATCAATATTGCTAAACTAAAAAAATTTTTTTTTGCCTTTTATGTGGGTGTAGCTAAATAATTTTTTCATTTTTTGTTTATTTACTTGTTATTTTTTTTCACTCAATTATACAAATTTTATGAATATTATTCCATTCCATACGATAAACGCACGAGGTTATAAAAACCACTATACAAAATTGAAATTATGAAACCAACAAAACTGGAATTTATTCAGATGGATATTTGAATTTGAATAAGTATAAAGAAAAAAAAGTTACGTTGCTCGGATAACAGATAGAGACGTCACACAAGAAAGTTGAAAATTAAATGAATATTAATAAGATAAGACGATAAAAAAATTGGAGTAAATAAAGGGAATTATTAATTAAGTCGGACGAACATGAAACTTTGCAAAATGGTTATTCTTTATTTAGGAATTAAATTCACTAAAAATAACAAACACAAGAAAAAGTAATATACCTAAATTAGACTAGTAATAAAAACAATATTATATCTATTGGTAAAATATCGTACCGAACATGTCTAAATTAACATCTTTAAAGAGATTTATTTGCTAATTAGGCGAAAGGAATGTATAAGGATTAAATGCGTATCGAGGTTTCTTCATCGTGCCAATTAAAATTGCCTAAATCGTGCAATCGTTCTTCAACTAAATTGCCCAAAAATTTGATATCCTTAAATTTTCTTAAAAATCATTATCGTATTATAATTTTACACTTCCGTCACATAAAACAGGGATATTAAACAGGATTTTAATTGATGTAGTACGTACATAGTGCTACTCCGATTTAGCGAACGATAAAATGTCGAGGTGTTTCCTAAATTTAAAGTGTTAGCTATATGATCTATGATTTACTGAGGAAAGCTACTAGGTCATTGGAAATACACAAACCTTGTCCATGACAGAATATTTTGTCAATTCGAAGGATTTGTTGCTCCGATGCAGACCGACAGTATCTTGAAAAATTATAATATCGAGGCTCAATATGTCATTCAGATACCAGATAGGAATTCGTGGAGCTCGCACTCTTTTTTACGAGATAACGGAATTCCCATATTCACAGACAATTAAAAAATGAATGATCAACAGATCAACAAGTTCTATAGACTGCCAGATGGCTGCAGTGTCTTAAAAGCGGAAATCCTTGTTATAAAGAAAGTAGCAGAGTTTCTGAAAAGTAGGGTCACAATAGTAGGGTCTGACAACAGAGTCACAATTTATGTAGATAGTCAGGCGATTAAGGCCTCAAATATAGTGGGGTCCAGGCTCGTCAATGATTGCAGGTTAGCCTTTAAATGCATTAAGTCCTCGAACGTACACATCTTCTAGATACCCGAACACAGTGGGTACGAGGGTAACGAAAAGGTAGATAATCTCGCTATAGAGCGACTAACCTGCAACTAATTGTTAAGAACCTGATGGACATAGCCATTGATCTCACCAACACAGCCATGGAAAACCATGGAAGACCTCTAGACAGCTGTGGCTTAACTTAATAAAAGAAACACCTCCTTCATCCTGAAGCTAAATAGAAAAGCGATCAGACTATTGCTCGGTATCGTTACCGGTCACTGTATCATTGGCGTCATGGCTAACAGGTACGGTGCGCTAGCAAATGATTTCTGTCGTAGCTGTAGAGATTAGGAGGAACCAGAAAGCGTGAAGCATCTCCTTTGCGAAAGCCCGGCACTCCAGAGACGCCAGCTCTTAACCATGGGGTGTAGGTTCTTTGGTTCTCTGATCAGTAAGTTCTGAAGTTAAATTTAAGGTTATAACCGTGTACGCAGATATCGCAATGGACCATTTTGGCCTCACGCGGAAGCGCAGTGGTGGTATTGCGCGCAACCTGCTGTAACCTAACCTAACCTACTGAGAAAAACATGTGAAAATTTGTAATGATTAAGATATACGTTATGGATATCAACAACCGAAGAAAATGTCGATAGAATAAAGAACAAAATATGGAAAAATCGCAATTGACTGTGAGAGAGCTTGTGGTTGAAGGTGTTGATATATCTATAGGTTCAGTAGTCGCAATTTTAACTGATGTATTGGGCTTGAAACCTTTGCTTGCCAAGCTCGTTTCAAAATCATTCTTTGTAAGATTTTCATTAAAAATTCAACAAATACTGTTCCACAAGTTCCGTATTCTCCAGATATATGACCATTTAACTGTTTCCCGTTCAGTCGATTAAAAAAACCACTTCGAGAAGAGCACACCTTACATTTATTCATTATCACATCTATTTTATATCCCGATAAATTAAATGAAATCGAAAACTTTCGTTAAAAAGATCTGTGAATTATCGAGATTTTTGAAGCATTTTTTTTTTTTTGGGCGATGGAGGAACATTTTTCCGGACAGAAAATATATTTTAAAACGTAAAAAATTAAGTTTGAAACTTAGACCTTTCGTTTCGCTTTTAATAGCTTGGAAAAGTTTTCTGCGAAAATTTCATATTTCATTTAAATTTAATGAATCGGATAAAAATTCAATTCCAAATTAAATCATTTTAATTTTAAGCTTTCAATAAGCTTTCGAGATTTTTGATGCTTTTTTTTGGGAAAACTTGAAATTTTGTTAAAGGATCGTTTTTTGGGTAGAAAATAGATTATAAAACCAAACAAATTAGGATCGCAAAATAAAACTTGCTGGGAGCTTTTAAGTGTGTGCGGAGCTTTTGTACGAAAAGTTTAGTTTTGATATTTTTCTATTTTTCATTAAATAATTTATAAACTTCCGGCATTACATTTTTTTTGATCCGCAGAAAATAATTCAGGAATCCGGATCAAATATCGCAATATCAGATATTCAAATTTGTCGGAGCCCCCATACAGGAGTCCCCCGAGTTGAACGACGGGGCCCTGCTTGGCCCAGATTAGGGAAGCCCAGCTGGCGCACCTAT
>JANTOP010020770.1:0-13223 GCA_027564815.1 Symmerus nobilis | reverse complement strand
ACATATAATTTTTATAATATACTTACGCTTCCCTAACGTAATATTCACTTAGTTGAGGGATTTTTGAACAAAAGTGAACTTTTTTACTATTTAGGTGCCGAATTTTAGATTTTAAACTAACTTAATTCTAAATTAATAAAAAGTAAAATAATTTTGGAAAGATTTTGTTGTTCACACAATTGTACAGGGTGTTTCAAACCACCCTCATCCCATTTCACTTTTGAAGGGTAGGAGATAAATAGTGCTTGAGTACAAAGATGGTTGGCTAGGATTTACCCGTGATTTTTTGCGCTTTGGATTATCGCACCGTATCCATTTTTCATCACCAGGAGGCGATTCGATGAAAAAACATTCAACTTTCCGATTGTGTCGTTGACGCAGTTGTTCACATATGAAAAATCATCTTTCAACATCTTTTGGTTTCAAGTCGTACGGCACCAAATTTTCTTGGTTTTGAGTCATTCTTAGTGTATGTAAGCGCTTCAAAATGGTTGTGTGATCAACTTCTAATGATTCTGCAAGTCCTTTTTCCATTCGGCACAGGTCTCCATCTAAAAATGCCACCAAATCTACATTTCTCGCGTGAACGTTCCTTGTCTTCCGTATCAAAATCACCATTTATAAAGTGTTGAAACTAAGATGTGTATAATCTCCATAGGTTTCCGACAGTAATCGACGACTTTCAGCAGCGGTAGTTCGAATTAAACAAGAAAAGTAACGCTTCTCGCAAATGATGTTTTGTTGGCATATAATTCAACATATTCAATGCTCAAAAAAAATATTATGTTGTTTACTCGTCAATGAAAAGACATGCCTAGACTAAAAACTAAAGTTCAATGATGGTGATTCACCATGAATATAGCAACAGTATACGCTGATGCGATATGATACAAGTTACCCCCTTGCTTAGCTAACACTTAAAATTAAATATATAATACACTCAACCAATATATATTATACATTAATCAGAATATCAACTAAAATTAATTTCAAAAATGCTTATATCTTGCAGGAAAATTCCAACAATCAAAAATCAATAAATATTGATATAATATTTAATATACGACTCCCTAGTATTCGTAACACATTTGGCCCCATCAATATAAAGCTTTCTAAAAAACAAATAGCTGATAATGTATAATGCATATTTTGAGATACAATGTTAAAAGTCCATTGTTTCAAAGAAATTCTATGTTAATTTAATATTTGTTAGACTAATTTAATTCTATTTATAAAAAGAACTAGTTCTAGAGATGTGCTAAATTATTGATTCAATTATGCTATTATTTTATAAATGATTTACGCGAAATTGATATTTATTATACAACTTATTGTAGTAAAGCATGAAAAGAGTATACAATACTTACCATCTGGTAATGTTCCCAGGCCCCACATTATATTGTCTAAAATGCAAAGAAAATAAAAGAAAAAAAAATTTTTTTTTAGCAAAGCTTGAAGATAATTATTTTTCCATTTCAATGTTATAATATATATGAAAATCAAGACATGACTATATAAATTTATACATGAAGAAAATAGATTATGTATAAATGTATATATGTATTTAAGTTTAAAAGATAAATGTATCAAATGAAACAAAAAATCTGACAATATTAAATTTTTGATTAATTATGTGTAAATATTATATGACATCAACATTAATTATTATTTAACTGAAAATATTTGCTTCTTGTCTAAAAATAAAATCATATGAAAAGATATTAGAATTCTATAATGATTTTTATCGTTTCGGTTCGTATGTACTTATATAGACAAAAATCGAAATAATACGTAATTATCGTTATCACATCACAAAATGTTATGATAATAAAAAGTAATTGAAAAGAAAGGCTAGATATCTCTAAATTAAATTATATTATATGGTAATGAATGGAAATTCAATCAACAACACATGAAAAATAATAACTTCATTTCTATTTAGTATATATAGTATTTATGCTATACATGTAATACATAAGTATCTACTTACGAGGTATCTACATATATTTTATCTATGATCTATTCTACTCTTTTATATTAATATAGTATACCTTACCAAGGTATCTAAATGAATAATTAGATTTTTATTAAATAATTTAATTGCTATTTCCTCGTATTTTTTTTATCAAAAATTCAATAAGTAGAGACATAAGAGCTAAAAAATATTATAATGTGATTATCACCAACCAGCATTCGTATATCGCGCAATAATTCTGGCATTCTGGTTCTATTTAGTGTGAATTACAATACAATAACGGTATGCCAATACTGGTGATGAAATAATGTTCCTTTTTAAATATTTTTCTTAACTAGCTCTATGAAAAGACAATTTGAATAAAACTAATTAAAAAATTACACTACGTTAAAACATAGGTCTATTTGAGTGTTACATTTTAATTATTAATTACATATACCCATCAATGTTGTCAATTATATTAATAAAGTTCAATTGCAACAGTAGCACGTTTTACCAGTTCTGTTATTTTCTTTTTACTCCCACTTTCCGTATTGCAATAAAATTATGTTTGTTAAAAGAACTAGGGGACATTGTTTGCGTTCTCTGAATTATTTCAACTGTGATTCAATACTTATTTGAGCTCCCTGAGTTTCAAAATGAAGTCAGTGCGTTCCATCACGTTGAGTTTTTCCTCTTAATATTCAGCTTCGAAATCGGTGTTCGGGCAATCAGTCGAGAACAATGAACCGAAAATAATTTATTAAAAACAATCTACTGAATACAATAGGTTCATCGGAATAGAATCTTTCAAACGCACAATTTATCGAATGAAAATCTACTTTTTATATAACTGGAGTATTGTTGAATATAAGTCCGAGTAGTAAATGTTGTGTTTGGGCATCTGGTAAATGGCTGGGTACTATCTCCTAATAGTATTTCTATAATAATCGAAACAAATTTCTAGCTAAGTTATGCCGTTTCATTTCTCTACAAATCAGAAGAAAATTTCAAAAGAATATGCATGCGATTAGGTTAGAATAGTTTAGGCAAAAATATGGTAAACCTGGGAGAAATGTCTACGGTTCCTCGATTCTAAGACTGCACGTTAATTCATGAGGTATATATGAGTAAACTGCATTAGTGCATATTTTCGCATAGCTAAAGTATACATATTCAACTGTATACTTAGCCAACAATATCATTGGGGGTTTGCTTTCATTTCAGTGATATATTACTTTCATACCAATTGTAGTTTATTAAAGAATATTAATAGAACAAAAATCGCTTGTGTGGTGGATACATGGTGTCTCACATGGTAGTGTTTTTCTTATGTCAAGTTATGTGTCTAATTATATTACCTTCTGTCAGCTTTAGCATGCAATTTTCATTGCATTCGGAAAATTAGTGAAGTGTTATATATATTTATATATGTATATTAAGGTGGCCGCCAAATGTATGGAAGAAAATTTTGGAACGCCAATTCTAGTTCTCATAGGAACTAAACAACAAAAACGTTCGACTTGCTATAAAACTACAAAATAAAAAGTGTCGTAGCGATTGTTGAAACTTTAGAACTCGCTCACGAGCCCTAAAGTTTGAAAAAAGCGTTGGAAAGCAATTTTTATGGAAATTTGGAGTCAATCGAAAAAAATCATTAAGATATTCGGATTTTACGGAACATTTTACTAAGAAAATGGACTCGCCATTCGTGGCGCTGAAAGTTTTTGTAAATTTGCAGAGTAGTGCTATCAGCACCTGGTGCTTTCCCCTCCACGGCTAGGTACCCCTTCGTAAAACCTTCTTGAGGACGATTCTGAACCCGGAGGATGATCGATTTCATAATTTTGTTTGAATTTTCAATATTACAAGAAAAATAAAAAAAATATTTTTTTCACTTTTCAAAGATTTCTAATTCCTTTTATTAGCCATAACCCCTGAAAAATTCGTCGTACGAAAACGTTACACCTCATTTTGAGTACCATTTTGAAGGTAATTTTACATAGAATACGTTTATCGTATGTTTACGTAGCTATATTTAATTTATATTGTTGTTGTTTCATAATTATTATGAAAAATGATGAAAAATCGCCTTTTTCAAACTCTCGTGAGCGAGTTCTAAAATTTCGTCAATCGTCACGAAAATGTGTATTTTGTAGTTTTGTAGCAAATCGAACATTTTTAGCCAATGAGAACTAGAAAAAAAAGACTTTTCTATTTCGGGGCCACCCTAATGTATATGCCCTACTATACTAGGCGAACAGATATGTATTTCAGTAATATTAAAATGCAAATCGAATTAACCAGGTATGGGTTTCAAACTCGTTGATTGTTAAATAAATAAATATGTTATATTCTATACTTTGATTTAAAATGTTAAGTACATTTAAAAATTATTGCAAATAATACAATATTTACATTATAAATAATTAGAGAGAAACTCGATTTATATTAACCTTTTTATTAAAAATCGCCCATTACCATAATTGCACATATGAATTTTTTGGGCCCGCCAAAATAACCCCAACTTATTACTTAAATTCTTGAAAAGGTGGTTTTTCGAAGGGTGGTAAGTGGTAGTTGGTCATATCTTCCGCAACTCTCGGATACTCATTTGGCCCCCCTGCATTAACAGATGGGACATTTATATTAGCAAATTTGTTTTGTTAGAAAATATTTCATTATCAAGATGACGGCTTTTAGTTTTTAGAAATTTTTTTAATTTATAACTTCTTAAATTAAAAGATAGCTTTCCACTTGCATATTGCATAAAAATTAGGATTATCAAGAAATATCCATTATATGTACTCGTGAATAATTAAGTAGGCGAAACAGAGTGATTTTTATTTGTCGGAAAAAGTGGTAACCAGAATAAGTATTAATAACGTGTGTACTTTGCAATCCTATCTGACAATATTAAATTATGGTTTTAACCATACTATAGTTTCTTCTAATACCTAAGTAATATATTATGAATTACTCTACCATAGTCTATTACTCAATATTAATACTAAGATTTATAAAAAGAAATGTTGAAAATTGCTTTATAATACTTCCCAAAGATGTTCCACCAGTAAAGTAATTTTAGTAAATGCATTGAAACTATGGTGTCACTGTTCGTTGGTTTCCCAGATGATAATCGAATTTTTTTTTAAGCTAAACACTTATGGACTTGATGTTTAGTACTTACAATACTATATTAATGTATACACTAATTATCGGAATCAACTAGTTTAGATTAAATTAATATTATCTGCCTTCTAATTTTAAAAAACAATTAACAAAATAATAAATATCTGCAAAATCTAAATGTTAATATGAATTATAGGATATATATTTTACTATATACAGTATTATGTAGAATAAATTTCCAATTGTACATTAAGAATTAAAAAATTATACAATTTTTAAAATCAGTTTATTTTGCTAGGTTTTTACGATTTAATCTGTGGAAATATGTATTTACTAATACTAATTAATTTAAAGTTATATAAAGATAATAGTTTCATAAATTCCAAAATATTAGAGTATTGTACTATATTGTAAACGAAATCTAAAATTAATCAGTAAATTTGTAAATTTATATTAATTAATCAATTAATTCCTTAACTAATTAACTAATTAAATGAAAACAGTATACTCATTTAATTGTAATGAATAAAATATTTTAATGAGAATGGAACATAAAAAATGAGAAGTATCCATACAGGAAAAATGAATATTTTTATATTATAGATTAGGAGTAGAGGGAACAAAACTTAATCTACACTATCTCTACAATTGTCTTATCTCTCTCTTTAGTTTCTAATATAGAGAAATAAAAGAATATACATTTTCTAGGCATGTAACTTGATAGGAAAACAGTTGGAAAATTACAAAAGAAATTCTCACAACTTTTCTATATTTTCAGCGATTCTTTCGCTTCTAGTAGTTAGTATATCGTTTTAACATTTCGTTTTAGCCTTCCCATTAGCTTACCATTTTTTATGTTACCATCTGCTTTTTTCTAAAATATATAAATTTTCCTTTATTTACGGAACACAGTTACATATTGTCTTGCCTATAATTTTACTGTGTAGTGTAATATAGTGATGGTACGACAAGAGAATATATATATACATATATACTTAAATTAAAGAAGAATTTTCTTTATTCGAATTCAGGCTATTTAATTCATAAAAATTTCCTAATTTTAAATAAACGCGGGTCATAGATTTACCATCACAATATATTTAACAAATCCATTGATTCTGATTTCTTTTAAAATAGCATTTAAAAGCAAATCTTCTTTAGATAAGTATTTTCTCTTGCTACAACTATTTTAATTCGTAGAATTATTACTATATACAAGTATAACATACTACTGTATTATCATATTTTATTTCAAACTTATACAGGATATACCATAATTTCTGTGATAGTTTCGATTATTTACCGGTATCACTTTTTAAAATATTCTGGCAAGGAAGCAAAATGGCAAATCAGAATGACTCAGACGATGCAAAGGTCAATTGCTCCATTAGTAATCGTTCACTACAAGAGAAGACCACGAGCTATATAGACAGAAGTGAAATTGAAGTGCACGAAATCACTTCATTGAAATCGTTCATGCGTGAACGCCATAGTATCTAGAATGTTCAAGTTGTGTTCTTATCTGTGCATGAATCAATATTATACAGCTTTTATCTATTACATTCGTATCAAGACATTGAAGGTTTCTCCATTTACAGCTCTTTGATCTCATCATCTTCCTCTCCTCTAGCTAGCGGTCGCGTTTCGGTAAATTGCGTAGGATAACAGGCCCAATTCACGGAGGTGGCTACAAATAACCCAATTGTTAATTTAACTCCAGGTTTTCGAACGTTTTAATTCCCCTGTAGTGTTAGTAATCTGTGTGTGTAATCTGTTTGTAGATAATATTAGGGAAGCTGTTGTCGGGGTAAAAGTGTAAAAGATGATTTGGATCTTATCTACAAAAAAATATTGGTGAAAATAATTATTATTGGTGACTTGAGGCTAGACGAAGAATGGACCCATTTTTGGCATGTTTATAAAAATGGAGGTGCTGCTCAGCCAGGCCATGAGTCGTCGATCCGAATAAGTGGTAAAGCAGGGAGCAATGTCTGGCGAATACAGCAGGTGGGGTAGGATTCCCCATTTGAGCTTTTTAAACTACATAGCTTTACACATCGCACACATCCAACAGCATTACCCTTGTTTTAGATGCTGAAAAGTGATGCCCCCTGCCCCTCTTAACAATAAACTTAAATCATGATTTTAAACCCATTAAGTCGAAATTGCAGACCGTTGGAAAATTTATTTGCAGGAATTTTACAGAATTACTGTTTGAGCTGAGCAACTTATTCGATGATATTAGAGATCTAATTATTCAAGTTTTCATTCTCGTGCAGAGAAAAATTATCATTGTAACATCTGCTTCTTCTCTTGTGCCATTGTGTCTCGCTACCTATAGGCATGAGATTGACAATCTCAGAGAAGCAGAATTGATCATGTAGCAAATGTAGCAAATGTAATGTAATGTTGCAAAGCTAAATCAAGACTGGTTGTATAAGAATTTAAAATGGAAGTTTAAAATACTATTCGCGAGTAGTTTATTATAGCCGAGATGTATTATAAGAGAGATTGGAAATCGTCATTCGTCGTCGAATGAGTTAATTTAGTATAATGAGAATAATCAATAATGGGCTAATTCTGAAAATGTTGTATAATAAAATTAAAAGATCCGTTTTCACGAAGTTTTCAAAATCAAATTACATCAATTCTAAAGAATTTTCTTTATGATATCGCAGCAGAATTTTAAAACAAAAAATTTATTTCCGAAAAATGGTTGGCACTGTATAAGTAAAATGGAACATGAATAATACAGTAATACCTACATGTAAGTTGTTTAGTACAATATTCTAAGTATTAAGCCCCCGTTCTGTTAATATTATTATAATAAATAAATAATTATAAAGTTCTGTTGTCTTGTATTTTTTCATACATCTTTATAATTTCTTCTTTTTTTATCTTAATTTTTGATCTGTCTTTTGGAAACAGTGAAGTTACTATTTTTCATTTTAATTTAACAATTTTCTATATAACAAGCGGGTTTGGAATGAAAATCTCGGGATTTCGATATAAGAGCGATATTATGGAAAAAACTGCATCTCTTAAGAATCTAAGATTTTGTCCGTTTGAATGAAAACTTTCAAAAGAGGAAAAATGGGTTAAAAACCGATTTTCAGTTATTTAAATTAAGATTATCATTTATATTTATACGATAAAACATCATGATTTTGTGCCCTTTTCTTTCATATTATATTATTTTGTACAATCCAATTGAAGGATTTATATAGGATTAAAGTTAAAGTGATGAACATTGACAATATCGTAATATTCTTAAGAATTGTAATTTTTCAATTTTATTTATAAATTTTAAGATAAGTTATCATATTTTTTCATAATGGTTTTTAATTGTATTTTAGTTAATTCCTTACCGAAGAAAAAATCTACTGAAAGGATATAAATACTGAATGAATTCGCTTAATAATGATAAATTGGTTTTAGTGTAAATATAAGTATGGTATAAGTCATTATATACAAAATGTACTTGTAGCTTTGTATAAAGAATAATGCATATTTATGTACGAATTTTTATGTAAACAGGAACAATAATTTTAATAAATTTAATTGGATAAATATGTAGATAAAGCTTGTTTTATAATAAGTTTCAAAATGATGTGTATTTGTATGTTATGTATGCATGGCAATAAAAGGATACGTTTGTGGGAGAATTTTATATATACATTTGGGGATAAATATGTCATGATTCTTTGAGATGGATTTCATTGTTAACCACTCGGTAATATTCATAATATTTGTTTGGACAATTTCTCATACTTTGTATGAACTTTGGTCAACTTTCGTCTAATAAAACTGTTCTACTGAAATTTGGCAATTACTCATTTCGTTTAAATACCTATTGCTGTCTAGGTAGTTGAGTAATGACTGTAGCTGATGGTCAGAGCCCTAAAGTAGCGGTTGGCATCATACCATATAAAGCAGATACGTCTAATCCCTGCACACCGAGTAAATCGGTTAATGGATATGTTAGAGTAGCCGTAGCTCTGGGCTGTTGTTGCAATTGTTGGGGTGGTGCGGATGCAACAGTATGTGTTCGTAACGTTGCAGCAGCTGTTGCTGCTAATAAACGTTTATAGGATAGGGCGGCGGCCGCATCATACAACATTTGTTGTGGATTGACGGCGGCTGCTGCCTGTGCATATTGTAAAAGGGATGGAGTTGGATTGGTTATTGGAATTATGTGTGTGGTTTGTTGTGGTTGTTGTTGGTGTGGATTGTGATGGTGATGTTGATGTTGATGTTGTTGGTGGTGATGATGGGTTTGATGGTTATGTTGTTGATGACCGGTAAAGGTAGTGGGTAAGGGATACGGTGTATAACGTATAGAAGTCGCCGGTGCACCAACCGCTCCTAAGGAGCCAGATGGACCACCGCTCAATACTACCAACTCACCATATGCCGTTCGACCGGCTGCTCGCGTTTTTGCTAAATTGGCTGGTAACATTACTTCTTTGGGTTGCGCTTTTTTACATTCCACCTGTATTTAAATAGATATACAAAATAAATTTAAACATTAGAGGTAACTTTCACCCATCCATCCCTTTTCGATTTGGAAAATTCACAAAAAGAATCATTTTTGGTTGGCGCAGCCAAATAAATGACATTCTCTATTCTTTCTCTTCATTCCAACTAGATATGCTGCACGATTTATAATAATCGCGTGAGACATATCTGTATCGTTTTTCTTATCTTCTTGTGCAAATAAATTTACTAGTTAATGTATGAATTTTTTATATGTAGTAATGAGCAAGGGTGGTGGATGAAATGTTGATGGATAAAGTAATTGGAACGGTAACACCATTAAATGAATTTTTGATGTCATTTGTGAATATTGTGAAAATAAATAATTGAAATGATATAAGGTGACCATACCGATATTACTGAAGAATGGGAATTGCTAAGTAGATAATTTGAAAATTAATATTTTATTTTGTAGCTGTAATTAAGACCACATTCTATACATTGATTGTATAATTATAATATACATCGAATAATTAATTTTTTAACTTCCGTTCGGAATTGTATGGCCGCCTTAATTGAACTCATAAAAGTAATGTGAAATGAGGCAATCAATTTTAATTTATGTTCTTAATTATATTGTTGTTTATGCTCTGATTTAGGTGGCTTATATTTATACTGGTATGACGGAAATTTCGGATATTGAGAGATGTTCAGGAATTAGTTACCAAAATAATAAATGGGAAGTACGTATATTTTACTAGATTTATAATTGATTATTTAATAGAAATACATTTGTCTTACCATTTTATTATTTATTTCATGGAAATGAATCTCACAAACTTTATCTACAACATCTTCACTTTGAAATGTGACGAATCCGAAGCCTGAAATAAACGAAAAAATTATTGGTATATAACAACAACATAGGGAAATGATAAAAGAAGAAAAAAAGTCATATTCTTGGGTATACAAAGATGGCTGGAAATTATAAAATATATAACTTCGGGAAGTAAGAGAACCTAAAAATTATACAATATATCGGAACATTTCATTTCATGAACGTTGGGAAATTTAATAAGCTTCCAAATCCATGAAGCTTCCAAATTCAAAATCGAATAACTTACAGGATAAAAATGGCAAGTTTTGGCAAGCTATTGTTTTGTGAAGGTTTGGAATTGAGCTTACTGTGGGTTCCTGAGATATGGGGGCTAGAAGTTACCATAGTCGAGAATGCAAATATTCAGAAATATAGGAATATCCATTGAAATATACTAAAGAATAGCTTCCAAATGGGAATAGTGTTTAGAGAAACTTGTTTAAGAGTAAAATTAGGGATTTGGGAGACAGTGGGAATAATTTTAAGGCGCCGGTATCAGTTACAAAACCCCATATCTCAGGAACCCACAGTAAGCTCAACTCCAAACCTTCACAAAACAATAACTTAAAAGTCAGGTTTATGATCATACAGGGCGTTATTTTTGGGGTCATACTTTTTAACCTTTGAACTATCCTCTTTCACGTAGTGTAGGTAATAGAAATTTCTAAAACCCACTTGAAACAAGTTCAAAAGTAAAATAAAAAATGCAGTGTTAGGATTGAATACTTAACATTATTTTATCAACACAAATCTTTTAATTGATTTATCTCCACTATTTCTTTCCACGTTTCCCAAAATTCAAAATTTTCCAGAGAGCTCAATTTTCATGCGATTTCACTGTTTCTATTTCACGTGCTCAGAAAAATATTACAAACAAATTCAGTTCTAAACGGTATATGCACAAAATACTAGGAAATTGTGAATTTTTTCGGTTTTTTGTGTCAAGTAGCCGTAAATATGTCATAACTTTTGACAAAAAAGATTAAAAAAATTAAAACTGAAATAAAATGGACTCCCAGGAGCATTTTGAAAATTGCCCTTCTTTGAAGCTACTGTTACAATAATAAATAACTAACATACTGTTTATAATTACACTGTGGTACACTAACAAAAAATGAGAACAGGTAGGTGGATTTTGATAATTCGGGTATGCGGAACACGATGGCATCATTAGTTTTTCCACTACACGTCAAATTTTGAAAAAAAAATGCTTCCAAAAAATGAATTTTTTCAAAAAAAAGATTTCAAATTTTGATTAATTGAATCCAAACATTATTTATAAACAAGAACGAAATCATATTTCATTCGAGAAATATATTAATATACAGGCATGCGGCCTTCCCCCTATAACACGGTTAATTCGTAGCGTATTATATGGAAATCGAAATCGAGAAAATTATATCGAAAACAAAATTGAATTGCGAGCAAAAATGCATTGAAAAATCGTCATATTTCTACTCAATTTTCTTAAAAATTTGAAGTGTAGGACAGGAACTGTTGATGGCATTATGATCAGCGACCGCTAATTATAAAAAACCACGCAGTCCAGTCCCGTTTTTTTTTTATTTTTCAAATTTTGTGCCTTAGTGTTACTAGTGGAATTTTTTTCATAAATGTTGTCTAATATCTACTAATCGAGCAGCTTTATATAATAAAAACTATAGAAATTGATTGATTCACTATGGTACAAAAGTTGAAAAAAACAATTAGACTGGACTGGGTGGTTTTAGATAAATAAGGGTCGCTGATCATAACGCCATCAATAGTTCCTGTCCTACACGTCAAATTTTTGAGAAAAGAGTATACCTGTATCTGTATATAAATGTATTTCTCAAATGAAATGTAATTTAGATCTTGTTTATACTTGTATGTTTGAATTAATTGATAAACATTTGAAAGCTTTATTTGAATAAATTCATTTTTTTGAAGCATTTTTTATCGAAATGTGACGTGTAGGAGAAAAACTAATGATGACATTGTGTTCATCATACCCAAATTATCAAAATCCACCTACTCTGTTCTCATTTTTTTTAGTGTACCACAGTGTTGTTATAAGCGATTTATACAATTTTTAACCAGTTGGATGCCTCCTTTGTCTCGAATCGTCTCAATCTAAATTAAAAAATCAGGAAAATTTATTAAACTTGAAAAAAATGTAAAAAAATTGTCCGAAATATCCAGGCCCCAGCCTTTTCATATCAATTGCATACAAATTTTGTGTATCATATACCTGCCTTTACCTCGCACTCTTCTTTTACTCAAAATAACAATTAAAAACCAGTTGCGAGAGAATACGAGAGAGAATTGTTCAGTAGCGAAGTTATAAATGTTTAAAATGAATACATTCTTCATGTAACTGTTAATTGCTGTTAATGCATTTGACTCCGCTCTTGAGTCTGGTCTTACGTCACAGCTACTACAACATGATACATTTTTGGTTTGTTGTGCCGTCTCCATATATAATACCTCCATTGAAATATCCTGAATTTCATGAATGAATTTAGTAAATTCAGAAAACACTGGTTTGTGTAAAATTTGTCGATTTTTGATTTTCTCAAATTTTCAAATTTTATTTCAATTTCGTAATTATTGAAAAATTTGAATTTTATTTTCCCGAAATTTTGAAATGATAAATGTGGATCGTCATAGCACAACACGTGAAATTGCATAGAAGCTCGATGCATCACATGCATGCATTGAAAACAGTGGCGCCAATCCAAGAAATTCTCGGAGGTGCAAAGAAATGTTAGTTGGGGGGTGGGGGTGGGGGGGGGCGAACGAATA
>JANTOP010020759.1:0-13227 GCA_027564815.1 Symmerus nobilis | reverse complement strand
ATCATTGTGCCGATCACAAATTATTGAAATAATAATTTTTTTGTGATGTCGGCACCTGGCTTCGAACCTTCGAACCTCCCTCTTCCAAAGCGAGCGTCATACCCATTATACCATGGAAGAGGTATTATAGATTAGGATAGGTTAAATATTTAGGATAGATAGATAGACTAACTATGTGCTGGCTATGTAGCGCTGGATTTGTCCTATTGATAGTTTATCGATATCAGTCGGCTCTGTATGGTATGGTATTGTTCGAAGTAGGTTCGTCTTGACTCTAACCATTCGCACTCGCAAATGCCATACTCAGCCGTTTCTTCTTCATCTCCACAGATTCTGTACACGTTATCTTGTGTTAGTCCCGTTGTGCGTTAGTAGTCTAGTTGTGCGTTATCATGTGGAGGTGTTCAAGTTACAGTGCTCAGTTAGTAGTTCAATCATTTCCTGATCTGATTTCCATAATAATCAATTTGATTTTTAACCGGACTAATTGTCTGATCTTAAGGTGTTGATAGGACACCCTAGTTACCCCCCCCCCCCCGTATTGGACTCCGTTTTCGAAATTTTAACGTTTTAAATTTTCCGGGAAATTACAATTAATTTTTCAGTTCAGATTTAGCAATTTTTATGAAGCTTTTGATTATAAATTTTAAATTTCAAAAAGAATAAATGAAAACAGATGGAAAATAGATTTCAAAACGTAAAAACTTATACCTAAAACTTTAAGCTTTTCTTTTAGCTTTTCAGTTTTTGCCGAGCTTTTAATTGAAAATTTCAAATTTGATTCAAATTTAATTAATCGAATAGAAAATAGATTGTAAAAATATGTATAAACTTTAATTTAAAATAAAAGCTTTCAGTAAGCTTTTCTATTGTTTAGGAAGCTTTTAATACAGACAATTCTAAATGTCGTTGACATAAAATTGTTTGGATGGATAACAAATTTCAAGACGTATAAAATAATATCTAGAATTTAAAGCTTTTATTGAGCTTTTAAGTTTTTACCGAGCTTTCAGAGGAAAATTCCAAATTTAATGAATAAAGTAAAAAAACAGATTAAAAATTATGTAATTTAAAAATTTGAGAAAAAGCTTTCAGTAAGGTTTTGTTGAAAAATTTCAAATTACTTTTCTGTCAAAAACTTACTAGGCTTTTATAGATTTATAATTATTTATTTCTTTATTTATTTGGGAATTTTTAAACGGGCTGGTATTGTTGTCGACTTGTAGGCGTTTTGATAATTTGGTGGCTACAAAATGGCAGCAAAATTTTGGTATGTTGATTGGTCATTTGGTGAGAAGGGCATTTGTTATTACAGATTCCAGACTCTAGGGAAATTAAGTATATTTTTAGGAATTACTTAACAACTACTGACTTTCTGAACCTTTATTGTTTAGAAGAGTTTTCTATACAATTTAAATCAATCCTAACTGAAGTCATAAACTATTCGTGTTCAGTCCGAAATCTCACGTCTGTAGTATAGACATTCAGAAAAGATTCTTTACTATTTGCCTAATTCTCTTTTTATTTATTTACCTCTTCCAATCCTAAACATTATATGTGGAAGGTGGTCGTGGGATATCCTAAAACGAGAGTTATCCTAACAAAATTTTGAGAAATTAAATTCTGAAATTTACGGAACACCTAGAATTATAAAATTAATTTAATGAATTATTAAAATTTCAAAATCTAAGTCATAACTCAATTGTTTCTTTAGCTAGATCTCTAAAATTTGGTACAGATATTCCTGGCAGACCCTCACGTCGATCCGTAGAACAGGTTTTCTTCACTTATGCTAAGAAAATTTCGATTAATTAAGTTCTGAAATTTACCGATCGCGTGATATGAAGAAACCGGACGTGAATTCGAAAAATTCATGAAAATCAGAAAATTTGTTTCTAAAAGATTTCAAAAATTTTTCAAAAATCAAGTCATCATCTCATCAAGTAGTTTTCGATATCAGAACATTACCTAGCTAACTTAGAAGTACTTCAAGTTTAAGTTTTTCCATGGATATGGGATTGGTCTGAGACATGGTGGTCTCAGACTAGTCTCATAGACTAGAGTAGCAGATTAGAGAATATCGAGTTAAAAGTTTTAAAAAGTTTTAGGAAAAATCAGGTCGATCGTCAAAAATCATCAGTAGCTCAAGAAAATCAGGGACAAAGAAAGGGTTGATGGCTGACACGAAAAGTCAGTAAATGTTTGGGTGAAATTAGAAAAAAGAGATGAAAAAAAATTGGGAAAAATGATTTCTTCGAGTTTTAATATTTTTAAAAGCTTTTTCGAGCTATTTCATTCGATGAGCTTTCGAGACTTTTATACATTTCGTCTAAGAAAATTTGAAATTTCATTTAAGAATCGTAATCTATAGATGGAAATTCGATTTAAAATCGCTAAATATTTGGTCCGGAACTAAAAGGTATCATAAATCTTAAATTAGTTTAGGAAAGCCTTTCTCGAAAACTTCAAATTCAATTTAATGAATCGGATAACATTTGGATTCCAGAATGCATAAATTTTAATTTTAATTTTAAGCTTTCGACGAGCTTTCTAGACTATTGTCGACTTTTTTGGGGAAAATGTAAAATTTATTTAAAAGGTCGTAATTGAGCTGGAAAAAAAAATTTAACGACGCAATAAACTGGGTCAAAAAATCAAAGCTTTCTTTGAGCTTTTCATTTTTCAAAAGCTTCTTTGAGACAACATATTTCATTCATATTCATATTTGATTTAGAATTCCAAATTATATAAAATGAAATTTAAGTTTTAAGCTTTTGAACAGCTTACCAGACATTTGAAGATTTTTTTTTTCGGAAAATTTTCAAATTTCATTACGGGTCCGTAGTATGGCTGAAATATGTGTTTCTAAACGTATAGAAGTAAATAAAAAATCAAAGCTTTCCTGGAGCTTTTAAGTTTTCGAAAAGCTTATTTGTGAAAACTTCCATATTTCAATTATTATTAGTAAATCGGGTGAAAATTAGAATCCAAATTGTATAAAATGGAATTTGGATTATAAGTTTTGATTGGAATTTTATAGATTTATTTTGGGAGAATTTGAAAATTCGTTGAAGGTTCGTAATCTAACTGGAAACAAGGTTTTGAAACGTAAAGCATTTAGTCCAGAAATTAAAGCTTTTAAATTTGTCCGGAGCTTTTGCCCGTTAATTTCCCTTTTCACATCTTCATATCTTTCCCTCAACTATTTTTCACACTTTCTGTATTATCGATTTTCTTGGTCAATTTCAAAATTTTCGGGAAATCCCGTTCTGTTTTCTTCAGCAAAATTATAATTTACGAAATTGTACAGATTAAATCCTCCCATCTAATGTATGAAATTTAAAGTGAAAGTCCGTCGTAAGAGCACCCATCCAAAATCACTGAATTTACAAATTTTTTACCGATCTGAACTTTGTCAGATCTTTTGTGATTTCTGCCCTGAATTTTCCCAATATATTTACTTGAATATTTCTGAAATACTCCTGATTTTTTAGCGATTTTTCAATGGATTTTGAATTTTTCTTAATCATTATACATAAAATTCAAGTCCTAAGTTCCGAAAAAATAAATCTAATTTCTTTTCATTTCCAATTTTACCCAGTGGCGTGCACTGTGCAGTCTAACGCGCAGTAGGCGCAGTTAGATTATTCAGATCATCTTTTAAACAATTCTCCCAATTTTGGGAGTCCCAATTAGGACTCCCATATTTTTTCTTAAATTTTCCTACTTTTTACCGAATTATTATTCGACTTTCCCGTGTATTTTATATCGATAGTAATTTGCAGTATAATCTGCCATGCTTCATAACAGACAGTTATGTGTCTAATTGAGGAGTTATTTAGTTCTGTAGAATTTTGCCACTAGTTTTTAGCTGTGGAGTGGAGATCTATCCGTAGAAGTTATGTCTTTTGTTAAAACAGTCAAAAGCAATACAAAATCTGTAAAAAGGTTAGAAATTTAGAGGCATAACTAGTCCCTACTTGTCTCCTTTTCCCAATTTTCTATAATCAATTGGAATTTGCCTAGAAATTGCCTTAACTCCAATTTTCGCTCATTTTGATTAGATTTTTGCCGACATTTTCCTGAAATTTTCCCAATTCCAATTTTCTCCTGACATTTGCAGTATCTCACCCAAATTTATCCGAACTTTTCCTTACTTTTCTTAATATCGACTTCTTCCTATTTTTTATACGTTTTCTCAACGTTTAGTTTCTTAGGATTTTTTCCCGCTTTTCGGACTTTTCCAACTTTGTCGATATTTTTGCAAAGTTCTTCTGATGTTCAAACATTTTCCTGCAATTTTTCCGGCGTTTGCTTGACTTAATCTTATTTTTACTGGGCATTTAATTGAATTCTCTAAATATCGTTCAATTAATTCCTACATGTGTTTCGTATATGCTCTCAATGAGCTTTCATGATTTTTGAAGCATGTTTTCCTGGGAAAATTTGAAATTTCGTGAAAGTACCGATATCTGGATAGAAAATAAATTTTAGAATGTAAAAAATTTAGTACGAAACTTAAAGCTTTCTCTGAGCTTACAGTGGAAAGAGAAATTCAATTTAATTCTAAGCTTTCGAGATTTTTAAAGCTTTATTTTGGAAAAAATTAAAATTTCGTTAATGGTCCTTATCTGGATAGAAAACAAGTTTTTATACGAAAAAACTTGAAGTTTGGAACTTAGAGCTTTCGATGCGCTTTTAAAAGATTGGACAAGTTTTCTGCGAAAATTCAATATTTCATTTAAATTTTATGAATCGGATAAAAGTTCGATTCCAATTTATACAAAATGATATTTTAATTTTAAGCTTTCAATGAGCTTTCGAGATTTTTCAACCTTTTTTTTTTGAAAATTTGAAATTTTGTTAAAGGAACGTATTTTGCATAGAAAATAGATTTTAGAATGTATAAAATTAGGTTCAGAAAATAAAGCTTTCTGGGAGCTTTTAAGTTTGTACGGAGCTTTTGTACGAAAAATTTAGTTTTGATATTTTTGTATTTTTAACCAACTAATTTATAAACTTCCTGCATCATTACATTTTTTTGGATTAGAAGAAAATGACCGATGAAATTCGGATCAAATGTCTTCGGCAAGCAGTAATAGCAGTGAGTAATTCTTTCTTGAATCAGCAAACGCATATGATAAGGGGTCATAAAATTCTGCACACCTTACGGAGATGTTGACCGCACGCCATTGATTTTACCCAACCCTTACCCAAAAAACCTTTTAAATTTAATATAAATAATTAAAATAATATAAACCGGGTACTTACATAACATTTAATTTTTAATTAAAAATTAAAACATTATTAGCGACATGACAGGAGAGAAACCTGAAAATATAAAAAAGAATTTTTCATAAATAAATTATTACAAAAATGTATCAAAGAAAATCAAGTAAATTTGGTATCATAAAAAAATCAACGACTCTGGGCCCGCTAATTTATTTCCTAATGCCCGCATCACACGACGATACCAATTTTTTATTTAATCATTTTAATTTATTCGGAAAATAAAATAAATATTTGTTCTTCTGGAAAAGTTGTTTTTTTAATTATTCTTTTATTTTCCCAAAAATGAATTGTGCAAATGTAAAATTTCTTAATTTCTTACATTTTGATTTAGCAATAATTAAAAAATACATTCACAAACATTATATTATACAACATGTGTACCTAATCATAGTATTCTCTATTTAATATTTACTATACAGTCGTACTTGAGGCTATATATTTTTTCCTTAATTACTATACGATGTAGATATTCTTGGCTAGATGCCAAGAATGAATCTTTACTTTTTATAATGATATCACAAGTAAACGTTCTACTATCCTATAGCCAATTTTTAAGTAGCTCTCTTTTTCTTCCATACTTTTCGAGGAAAAATAACCTTAATTTAAAAATTAATTTGGAAATTAGACTAACGGTCAAATTTACCGGACCTAATCCTAAAGATCTTTATAATTTCAATTTGTATTATCGAATAATTCATTCAATTTAATTGGCTGTAGGGAACCAGTATATCGAATTAGAGATGTAATTTTTCTACGTGTATAACGATTTCGACTATTTACCGCTTCTTTTACGTCGTTTAAATATTTAAATGCAAAATAAAAAAATTAAAATTTTTACAAAAAGAATGTGTTAGTCTTGTAGAAAGACGTAAGTTCAATTTAGACGACAAAAAAAAAACAATTACTTAACCTAAATGTATACAATATTGTATGGGCTTCATCCAATCAAATCAAACACCCTGTATATTTCCCTGTATATCTGTATTCAAATTTATTGGCTTTCTTGTCCTCTAGCTATTGTCCAAGAAAGTTTCAAATTAAATCAAAAAAATATCAATGTCAAGTATAAATCAGATCAATACAAATTGGTATTCATATAAAAAAGGTCTGCAAAGTTCAAAAATTTGAATTCCATTGATATTTCATGTTTTTCCAATTTTTTTTTTGTTTGTTTGTTGTCTTCGAAATATGTTAAAAATACAAAAGAAATTGTATCTCATTTATTATTCTATGAAATCAGATAAGAAATTGTTGATCTTTAGGGTGAAAGGTACTATGTTCTAGACTCGTACTAGAAATTAATATTCGAAATCGGATGTAGTTATTACGATTTTGAAAAATTGATTGAAATTATTTGATTTATTGTGTGAAGCACCCTTAATGTTATTTGTATCGCTTAAAAATTCTGACGTTTTTCTTTCGGAACATTTCTGTAGATTTATCGACTTTCTTGTAAGTTTTATTGCTGACAATGTCTAACTCAAATTATTGGAAACTTTCGATAAAAAGCTCCGTGGAAAATTAAAATCTCAACGAAAGCTTTAATGAATTGAATTGAAGGCAAATGGTCATGAAGGCCTTTAATAGTCCTTGTATGTCCTTTTTTAAAAATTTCGTCTACCGGCCTATTATTTTGAATACATTTATGCTTCAAATGAGCTTTCGAGATTATTGAAGCTTTTTTTTAGGAAAGTTTGAAATTTCATGAAGGGGCCCGATATCTGGATAGAAAATCGATTTTAAAACGTAGAAAATTAAGTTCGAGACTTAGAGCTTTCTTTAAGCTTAAAATGGATTCAGAAAGCTTCCAGCGAAAATGTAATATTTTGTTTAAATTTAATGAATTGAATAAAGATTCAGATCCAAATTATATAAAATGACTTTTAAATTTTAAGCTTTCAATGAGCTTTCTAGAATTTTAAATCGTTATTTCAGAAAACGGTTAAATTTCGTAAAGAGTCGTTATCTGAGTAGAAAATGGATTTTTAAACGAAAAAAATTAAGTGCGAAACTTGGAGCTTTTAATAGTTTGGATAAGTTTTCCACGAAAATTCCATATTTCATTTAATATGAATCAATCGGATAAAAATTCGATTCCAAATTATACAAAATGTCATTTTAATTTTAAGCTTTCAACGAGCTTTCGAGATTTTTGAATCTTCTTTCTAGGATAATTTGAAATTTCGTTAAAAAATCGTTATCTGGATGGAAAATAGATTATACAACGTAAAAATAAGGTTCAGAAAATAAAGCTTTCTGGGAGCTTTTAAGTTTCCCCAGATCTTTTGTATGAAATGTTTAGTTTTGATATTTTTGTATTTTTCCTGAACTAATTTATAAACATCCTGCATCATTACATTTTTGTGGATCCGAAGAAAATGATCAGGAAATCCGGATGAAATGTCGCGATGTCCGATATTCGAATTTCTCGATGCGAGAATATTTGGAAATAATTTCATGTGAAATTACTGACTACTGACTAACTTTTCGGGACTTTTTCCGATCCTTTCGCGATATTTTTACAACATACAACTCATCTTTTCCAATTAT
Source organism: Symmerus nobilis (assembly GCA_027564815.1). NCBI lineage: Eukaryota > Metazoa > Arthropoda > Insecta > Diptera > Mycetophilidae > Symmerus > Symmerus nobilis. Next base: position 5,385 of record JANTOP010020759.1, on the reverse strand, counting down.
TGTTCGAATCTTATCGAATTTTTCTGATTGACAAGGAGGGTTCCTTGTTCTATTTTGTCGACTATTCTCGACTTTTCCCAATCATTTTCAAGAGATGTTTCTGATGTTTTCACCACTATTTTCTGACTTTTCACGATATTTTTCCGTCCCTTTATTTCCGTGTTCATTTTATGTGCCTTGCCCTACTTTTCCAAACATTTTCGCATATTTTCCGGGATTTTGCTGACTTTTTTGACTATTCACATCATTTTTTTCTTTTCTCTCGTTTATCCCTACGTTTTCCGGACTTTCTCGAATTTATCTCAACATTCATCGACTTTCCGGTTATATTTTTAATATTTTCAGATTTGTTCTCAATATTTTCCAAAATTTGACTTGTTTTACCGACTTTCCTAACTTCTTCAGACTATTTCCTGACTTTTTCTCGATTTTTACGAATTTTTCTTGATTTTTAACGACATTTTTCGACAATTTCGCGATTCGGAGAATTCTATTTGATTTTTCTTACTTCTTACTCCTTCTTACTTCTTCCGAATTTATTCGGACTTTTTCCCAAATTTACCCTAAATTAGGTAAGCATTTTTCCAGACAAGGAAATGTGTGAAAAATTAGGAAAAGTCATAAGAAATTACGCTTTAACCTTGAAAAGTTCTGTAAATTTGAAATGGGGAAAGGTCGAAATATGTAATGGACTTGGGGCGTGTCAATTAAATGACATGAGAAAATCCCGAAAAAGTCGAGACAATCAGGGACTATCCAAGGCAAAATGGGACAAAGTCAGGAAAAGGTCGACATTAACCCTTTATTACGAATTTTTTTCAATTTTATTCAGTCTACTTTGATACTTTTTCTTTATCTACCATTTTCCACGGTTTTCCACTAACTCTCACTGACCTTTACCACACTTTGCCCCAATATTCATAAATTTAGACTTTGGCCCGACTATTCCCCGACTTTTTCTTGTCAATTATGTTTTTTCCTACCTTAACCTACCATTGTGCATTGATTTAGACGTACATTGGGCCGCTATGGGGATCCTAATACCTTCATTACTCGATATGGACCATAGATGTGCGATTAACTGATTCATTCCTTCCTACAGTCGTAAATGGACGGCTCTATAACGTCTACACATGGGAGGCATGCGTTGAGAGTGAAAAGTGGAAGAATTTCGTTAAGAACAGATAAGTCTGTTTCGAGTCTTGGGCCTTTGCCGTAAGTAGTCGAACCGGTGACTGCCAATGAAGCTTATCTTCCACATTTTAAGCAATTGGTTACCAAAGAACTACATGGTCGCGAAAAGGCGGCAGAAGTGTAAAACCTTAATATTTTCCCGATTTCTCGTTTATCCCGAAATTTTTGCATCATTTTCAGACTTTTCACACTTTTTCCCAACGTTCGCCAAGATTTTTCAAGCGATTCAAACTTTTATCCATATTTTCTTGCTTCTCGCGCTATTTCTTGATCTTATCCGATTTTTTCCTAATTTGCCTGATATTTTAGCGGCTCTTCTCTGCTTTCTCAGATCTGTCCGGAAGTTTTTTTTAAATTTTCTGAACTTCTTGTGAATATTTCACGACATTTAAAAGGCAACAAATCACTCGATCGAGGAAGAATCAAGGAAACGAAGAAGTACGGAAAATGAAATGAAAATCCTTAAAATCCGGAAAAATATAAACCTCCGGCATATGGAGGAGGTATTTCTCGGGAAATATTTCTCATACCTCACAGGTAGATTAACCGCAACACATCAGATAGATCCAGATCCCCTGAGAAAAGTGACAACTACAAAGATGTTCTCTGGATCAGGGCCATGTGAAGCTATTGAGTTGAGTTTCCGGGCTATCAGTACGGCCAACACTTACTTGGCTTTTCATATGAAAATTTCATGCAAAATATGCCTCACCCAATAACTCATTCTATGAAAGCTTTATGTTAAAAGATTAATTTTATTCATTGTCAATCAAATTTCTTTGGTTTATATGAAATATGGAGCTTTTATAGAAAAGCTCTGAATAAATTTAAAAATTCGTACAGAAACGAAGTTTCGAATCAAATTTCTTATGTTTCGAAATGAAATTTTAATCCAAATTTGAAGTGAACCTACAAAAGCTCCACAAAAGCTTTAAATGTGTAAAGAAAGCTTCAAGAAAGCTTTGAGATGTAATTTTATTAGTATTGAAACCAACTTTCCATCCAAATAATTGGACAGCAAGAAAAGTCAAAATGTGACGATAAAAGCTTCGCATAAACTAATGGGAACAACGAAAGCTTTAAGTTTTGAATAATATTTTACACGTCTTGAAATCTAATTTTAATTCGAACAATTCAATTTTAATCAAATTTGAAATTATCCTGCAAAACCTCCACAAAAGCTTTAAAGCTCAAAGATTTACATTGATTCTATGAATTGAACATTTTTAAAGTTATTGTGCATCCCCTCTCGAGGTGCTTACAACATTATCTTAAATATAAACTTAAAATGCTAATTATGTCTTAATTATGACATGAAAGCCATTTATTAAATTAGATTAGATTTACAAATTGTTGATAATCACTGTGATTAGCTGCATAATTTCTAAACTGGTTTAAATCCCAATCATTTCTACTAAATCGACCTTCGGATATCGACTATTTAGTCGCCCATCGACCGGCATTTTATTATCAATAATTATTATTAATTTATTAACAAGTTTCTCGAGACGATGATGTACCAAAAACTGTCAGTTAATTTCTATAAATAAATTGATTAAATATCTGAGATATCTTTAGATAAAGTGGGAAAAGAAACACGTTACTTAATCCGAATACTAACCCGCAGATAATTTTCCCGCGTTTTTCCTTTTCTCTCTCCATCTCCGATGCATCCGCCTCAATTTATATTTTTATAAAATAATTGACGCCACCTTGTACCGATTAGCTGAAACATTATTCCTCCTTTACACCGAAACTATACGAGGAACATTAATTATTTTAAGAATATACCAAAATAACCGTTGCTTATTTAAACACATGATGTAAAAATAAATGCTAAGATTTGTGCACAAAACTCTTAAAATAATTTTATAAATTTTCAATGATTTCATTATAAAAATTGAATATATTTTCAATATCTTGTTCCTACAAAAACAATCGTTTATCCTTTAATTGATTGAATCGATTTTAATTAATTAATTAATATAATTAATTAATTAGGGAATATTTGACATAAATAACGAATGGATTTGAAAAGAAATCCACGAACGGTCTAGTAATTCATTTAAAAATGTCAAATAGCACAGGAAGGACTCATCCATTTATTAATAACCGAAAAATAAGTCCTTCTAGTAAGTACTTCTTGAAAACCTTATTTTCCTCGTTAACTTTTAACCCGATTTAACGAAATACCGTTTCTAAACTGAAGACTCCTGCGCAAAAATCTCGCACTCTGGCTTAAACAAGATTTTTTTTTTTTTTTGTATACCAAAAATATATACGAGAAAACAAAAATATACCCGAAAAAACATAAAAAAAGAATTGAAAATTTACGCGGATGATGCTGTGCCCCTTGTTACAAATTTATGAATAGGGACCCAGAAGGCAACGCAAAAGTTTTTATGTTCGTCTGGGTGGCTGAAAATAGGACTTTTATTTATAACGATTCACAAGAAATACTCTAAACTTTTATAAATAAATAAATAAAGGCATTTTCTCATCTTCGTTCCGAAATTTATTGGGGGATTGTAGATTATAAATAAAAAAGAAATAGAAATGTGTGGTTTTCCTACTTCATTCAATATGTTTTGTCCTCGCGGTACCAATATGCAAAACATTCTTCTTGATATCCGAAATTACTAAGAAAATGTTAGCTATTTTTGGAGTAACGTTACAATTATAGATTTTGATTTGTATAGTGAGTATTTTCTATGAAAAACCAGTATCGTAAAATAAGATGAGAGAAAATTGGATTGGCAGAGGTTAGTCCCCAAAAAATGTGTGCGTATAGATTAGCCTTAATACAATACAATCAATTTCTTTAAAAATTTCTTTTATTATTATCTCAGTCATCAGGTCTGTTGTCTCAATAATTTCGACATCAATTAAAGGAGATAAAATTCCATTACGAGGATATAATTGCAGTTTCATTAATACACAGACCGGAATTTTGAAGCCATCCGGCTGGAAGGACTGCTCAAAATTAAATGTTTATGTAAATAAAACCGGCAACCCGGGCAATTTCTTCTGAGCCAACGATTCATTAATTCTAGTGTCCGACGTCCTAATTTTATCTTAATTAGATTGGAAAACTAAACAATCTTAAGAACTCGTGAACAAAAATTAATTTGTCTGAGAGAATTTGTTGGGAAGTTGTAGAGTTATCGGACAATAATATTATTTGTGGTAATTTCAGCCTTGCTAAGAAGAAAGACCCACCGAGGATGTTCTTCTTTTATTTAAGATCAAAATCATATAATTATAAGCATCTAATATTGAGATAGGGAAATTTCGTCACTTCAAGCGATGAAAATAAATATTTCTCACAAAGGAATCTGATTATTTTATATTTTATTTCATTAGTAGGAATCTTCTTCTGCATTCGTTGAAACTATATTTAAATGTTTAAAAAAAAAATGTGTGCAATCAATCAATCAATCAATTTAACCATTAGTTCTCTAAGAATTATGGCTCATAATTTCACGGTATGCTAAAATTTAAAATCCTTTGAGAATACAAGGTAAAACTTTACCATATGTATTGTTGTTTATTTGTTTATTGATTACATTTTGTTCATGTTCTCTAACAAAATCAAGACTATGTATATCTAATGCTGCTCTACGATTTATGCCAATTGATTTCCTTTCCACATTTTGCACGCATGTAACGTAACCAACGTTATTGTAACATAACCAACGAACAAAATCACTGGAAAACTGTAATTTAACTTTTTATTTGATAAAATTATTATTTATTTAAGACTATATCAGGGGTCGGCAACCTGCGGCTCGCGAGCCACATGCGCCTCTTCGGATATGAAGCTGCGGCTCTTTAGTTCCATACGCAATATTATTTATTTTATCACAAAAAAAACATTTAAAAATCGTTCTGAATCGATTAACGAGGATTAGGCACCGATTCTCAACCACTTGTACTCGCTTTTCACCGCACCCCTCCCCCGTGACACTCTTCGCCACTGTCGTCAGTCCGTCGGAAGCTCTCGAATGACGCCGTCGTCGGATGTTTCTATGTGGGTTTTAATTCGCTTTCGACGCAAGACAATTTGGCGCCTTCGCCAGTGCTTTGGCTGTAACGTATAGTTTGTTGTTTCAAATAAAAGAGTTAGAAGCGAATTATCTTCTCAAAGTTATGTATGTAAGTTATGTTTGTTACGAAAAACTCGCACACAAT
>JANTOP010020748.1:0-13227 GCA_027564815.1 Symmerus nobilis | reverse complement strand
CAAAACCGATTAAGATGGAGATACCTTGTTGATGCCTTATGTTCCCGCGCGGAATAACAAGACGAGATGATGATGATGACCTCAAAATTTGACTCATAAAAATGAAACGGCAGGAAATGGGATGAAAAATATGATCTGTAAGGCTGTTAACGCAGTTAAAAAATATACATAGTTTTGAGAAAAACGCCTTTAAAATTTTGAATGATTCGTTTTCTATATGAAAAATCAATAACAAAACTCAAAAACAAAATAAAACACTCAAAAACAAAACGGGATTTAATCAATCGCTATCGACGATTTAATGATTATGTATTATGTATAGATATGTAAAATATCTATGAATTTACAATTTTGAATTGACTACCATTTTTCAAGACTTTTAAGGGGAATTGCTACTCCAGCGGCCAAAACAGCCTAAACTGTTTGGGATTACAGTAAATGGAATACAAAATCTAATTCAGAAATATTTTTTTTCTTCAATTTTGTACACAAAATAGCGGCACCACAGCTAAGCAAAGGATAGTGTTCCTACTCCAATTTTATACTCTGAGTTGTATGTAAGATTAGCTCGGGGTGTACGTACGGAAATTAAAAAATATCGGTTTTCGTAAAGGTAGTACACGTTCTACTAAAAGTTTAATTTTTAAGGTACAAAATTACGTATTCAATTGCTTATAGTAAAAAAAAGTTTACAAAGAAACGTCCGTATGTACTTCCCTAGATAATATATTTTTGAAGTTATAGTTAAAATTTCGAGTGAATTTGAAATTATGCTTCCGGCTAGTTTTAAAAAAGAAGTTTTCGGAAAATCACGTTTAAAATTGTTCGAACATATCACTTATTGTACCTTCTACCCTAAGCCATCGTTTCAGCCCAAAATATATTCAATATTTTCCCAAAGTATCCCATTTCTATAGTGATGTTGTCCTTAAGAAAAATTTACAAATAGTTTTACAAAACAATATTTGTTGTAAAATTTTATATTATTGTTAAGTTGGCTAATAAAATATTAAGGGAACTTAATGAAATATACTGAAAATTTCGGCAATATCCAGTATTCAATATTCGATTATCCTGCCGGATAACGGAAATCCGATATTCGATAGCAAAGTGGTACCGGATATCCGGTATCTGGCTATCCGATAAATTCACTACCTGGCACATCCCCAGTTAAAACTAATTTTGTTTCTGATTGGTTCGTTATTGAATCATTAAAAGGCAAATGAAGAAATATGGAATTTTATTAATGAGAGATGATAATGAGAGGGCGCTATTGATTCATAAAATTGATTAGCTCTGTATTTCTCGCATCGATCGGTGAATCAAGTTTTTGCACCGTTCATATCTCTGATCCATGCTATTTTCAGTGCTTTCATATGCTGCCGATCATATGTCTCAAATCTGTCTAATCAGTCTTCTACACAAGCATCGAATATTTCTCTATGATTTGGCTGGTATGCGGAGGAGCTGTTTTGTAAGTTGCCTTAAATATTAAATATTCAGGAAATTAATATTGGAATAACCAATAATTCTATGAAGTAAACCTACAGATAGCCAAGAAATTTTTAACAAATTTGTAGATTTTTGTTATGTACAATGGGTCAAATTTGTAATCTCAAAATATGGTCTTTTTGCATATTATTAGACAAATTAGTCACATAATTACTGAAGTCTCTTAGAGGGATGGACAAAATCAACTAACAAATTGTGGAAAATACCCGTTTAATCCGTTGATCCCGAGTCGTATGGGTTCGAATCCCGGATATCATTAGATCTTACAGTGTACGACTAAACTGTCGTACGAAACAGTATTATAATTTGAAGAAAAAACATTTAGGAACATAAGGATTAGATTTTTATTTTTTGGCGATTTTAAGATAAGGTCTACTTTAGATTCATTTATAACTCGGTATAACTTCGCAAACAATGTCCTATCAGTGCTTATTTCAATTCGCGAGGGTTTCATGTATTATTAGAATAAAGCGATATACAGCTACTGTAAGTAGCTATGAAAAAATGTTCGATAAAAAAACATCATCAGCTAATTTGATAAACTTCCCAAAATTATATTATATACACATCAACTAACGTCATTAATTAAAACTTTTCAAAAATCGGTTGAACAATTTTTCAATGAAACGACGAAAGTTACAAACTTCAGTTTTTCTTTCGGAAAAGAGAGAATAAAGAAAAATAAAATAAACAGAGAAAGGTAAATGGCAAAAGCAATCATTTATCAATATGTGGTTGGAAACGAGAAATTTTCAAATTGATTTATATTCTCCTTTTTATTCAGTACGCTGGGCATTTGAAATTAAAAGTAAAAAATATTAATTAACTAGAAACTAGACTTATTATCCGAGGACATAAAATCAAAGCGAACCACAATTTAATTTCCCACATTTAGATAATAACCAGAATGAATGACAGAATATAATACATTAATTATAGATATTAATTATAAAATCCCTGTGAAATAAAAAGAAACTTTAAGCGATATTCTCAGGCTATAAATAAAACCCTTAAATTTAATGAAAAAAATATCTACCCCGTCCAAAATTACTAGACGAAATTTTAGATTTAAAATTACATTCATAACGCTGTGTCGGGTAATTTATTACAGACAATATTCATCAGGGGTGATTTTTAAAAAAGTAGAAAAAATGTGGGGTAAGTAAAAAATCAATAATTTAAATGTAAGAGTAATGATAAAAAAAATATGTATGCATGTGTACCCCACCGACATAAAAAGAAAGGGTTGGTATGTAAATGAATATATTTCGTGGGCTTAAGCAGAGCAAAATAAAACAAAATATAATGAAAATACACCCTTGATATTTTTCTTCTTTATTTTAACTTACATACCGAGAGCCAAATTATAACCCCCGCGATACAGCATCTTCTTTCACAAATGGTTTGTTGGCATTTTTAAATAAATTATCTTAAAAACAGGCGCTGGCGCATTTTTATTCGCGTTATTACAACCCCTTTTACATGTTATGGGGAGGGAGGTGGTATACAGTGAAAGGATCATTAATTCACCGAAATTCATCCCTTTTCTTTTATTACAATTATAAATTTTGAAAAATATGAGAAGCTTTAAAGTTTTATTTCAGTTGATGATGTGTATCGCGAACATACAGAGAAATACACTATAATATTGGATCTTTTAATCGCTGGATGGCGTAGTGTAGCGTAGAGTAGTGCTAATTTACCCCCATAGAGTGTAGTAAATATGCTCAATTTTTTGTGAATCCGTTTATTCATGGAGTAGAGTTCGGATTACCAGATATATGGCATTGTGGGTAAAAGACCGACTTCAATTCGCCACGGTATTTGCCTCAATCATCAGGGAAGACTGCTTTTGAACAAAAATATCACGTGACATGTCAAAGTCAAAAATATCGGAAGCAGCATTAAATATTCTAGACATGTTAAAAACAGGATTAAAATATCCGTAATTTGTGCGGAAAAAGGGGTGCACAGTAGGTCATAATGACGGAGTCTCCGAGTGGATGGGTGAATTATTCTTACCACATAATAAATCGAATAAAAATAACACGCAAGTCGAGTCCTAATAGCTGACCGTGTTGGTAATGGAATTCTTAGAGTAGGCCTTTAAGACTGTATATTCTACATGTTGTATAAATGATGACTTGGTATCAAACCAGATCCCTAAATCTCGGATAGAATAAACAGAGTCAAGTTTTACCCCATTAATAAAATAATCAGAGGGGAGCGGAGATCGTTTTTGGTGAAATATTCAACGATAGGCAGTTGAATTTGCACCAGTTAGCTAAGTAATCTACATAAGTCTATTTGAATATTTAGAGAATCGTGAGTTGTAGCAATCGGTAAGTATATTTTCATATCATCCGCGTAGAGTAGACATTTAGGACCTAAGTAAATTAGGAATGCCCCATTGATGAAAAGTAAACAACAGAAGTGGACCCAAATGACTACCTTGTGGGACCCCAGACTTAATCTCGAAACACTTAGATACATGATTCTTTAATACAACTACTTGAGTGCGGCCTATTAGATATGTACTAATCCAAGAAAGTAGCGTGGAATGTGAGTGTGAGAAGAGTGGATCCCATACCAGTAGAATTTTTTTTTAAAAGAATGTAGTACGAAACCCTATCAAAGGCTTTACTAAAGTCGGTATAAATAACATCTGTCCATGCTCCGAATGACATCATGAATGAATTCCACTAGGTTAGTCACAGTGGATTTACCACTACAGAAGCCATGCTGAATCGCCACAATAATCGGTGAAACATGAAATTTAAGTTTCGTACACACGAGAGATTCGAATATTTTACCCATTAGGGGTAGTATTGCTATCTCTATAATTTGTTATCTAAGAGAATGAATCAGATTTATGAGTAGTGGTAATATGGGAAATTTTCCATCTATTGGGGCCTATTCCGCATTGAAGAGACATGTTAAATAAGTAAGTTAAGGGTTTATATAATTGAGAAGCACAGTTTTTGATGACAATAGAAGGGATGGAATCAGGACCCATACCTTTCTTGGGATTCAAAGATCGAAGAGCCTGCCGAACCTCAGCCTCCGTCAGGCCCACCCCTCCAAGGTTAAGTGTACCCCCAATAGTACGAGGCTGATAGGCGGTATTATCAATTTATTGCATCATATTTTACTATGTTTTTCATTTTTTATGTCTTGTATATAGGCCCGTAAGTGTTCAGTCCCATGCCCGAATTGCCTTTCGACGACCCTGTGTGCAAGAGCTATACCTCGTTCGCCATGGTCTTTAATAACATTGACTACTGACTACAAGATTATCTGCAAGATTTTACGGCAAGATTATCATCATTATTTGACAACAAACCTGGATCAAAACTTAAAATGTCGTCGGTACTTTCAAGGAGTTGAAAAATGGCTTTGTATTTGGTGTTACAAATGTGTCTTTAGATAAGCTACTGAAGGTCTATTGTCTTAATTTGTATCGTTTTGACTGCTCCGCAGTTATAGTTTTTTTTTCAAAGTATTGATCATTTTTCTGCTTGTTTCCAATGTTTTATTAGTCGTGTTTTTTTATTCTACCCCATATGGGTTAGACCCATATAGGTTAGTTTGACACTTCGTTAAATAACAGCTGACATCCCTCGCTCTTCTACAATCTGTTCACCAGCTGATCTTTTTGACAACGGCTCATAAAAAAAACTAACATTTAATAGTATTGTCAGATAGGAATATTTAGCGATAAGCAATATTTAAGGGAGACCTCGATTAACACCCATAAAACAGTAGATCCAAAATTAACCTATATATGGAACAATAATGAAATTTTAACATGCAATTGCTGTTGTATTCTGCTAGAACCTATAGGGATTTAAAAAAAACGCGAATATTATGATCGAAAAATGCTAAGCTAATTAATTCTCCGGGAATGTACCACAACTACCCAACGAATGCTTTTGGCCACAATTGCTGAATTGGGGATTATTTGGTGCAAATCCTCAATTATTGTAACAAACATATAGCGCTGTCGCAATATGATCTACTGTAAACCACTGTTAAATATAGCTGAAAATCAGGAAAAAACGTAGTTCTCTAATACCATTTTTCCGTATCCTTAAGTAAAACTTGGTCCATAAATTTAAATAATTTCAGGGCATAGATGTCCTATGACATCCATTTTGCGTAATTTTTAACCCTTGGTGCCTTAAAAGTGACTACACCCAGGATAATTAGCTCCAAGAAATATAATTGCCTAACTCCACAGATTTGTGATAGTCAATAGATTACCTTTAATGGAATCCTCTTCATGATTCAGAAGATACAAAACACTCCTTAACCTAGCAGGAATGGCCAGGGCAATTAAATCCAGCAAAATCAACACACTTAAACTTAACACTTAAATACTTAACGATTTAGGTTATATAAAAAAACTGAAGCGCTGAAGAAAAATCTGCCGCGCAGTCGCGGTCGGATTAAAATTTGTTAAATGAAAATTGAATAACGACAGTCAAATACAATTTAAATTTTAGTCTGGATGGGTCACTGATCCTGAGTAAATGAATGAAATTGAGTATTCAGTTACAATTGAATGAAATAAAATAGAAGTAACGACTGCATATTTTACAATCCACTAAATTTAAAATTGCTTAAATTTTTCTTTTCTAAAATAACAGAGGTCATAACATAAGGTCATTAAAACGTCGTAAATCACGTGTGTGGAGATAATAATGCATTTATGTATTCGAGTTGATAACTCAAAGCATTGTTCAAATTTACCAGTGTGGGCTGTGTATGTCACATTGTATATAGATATGCTGAATCTATCGCTACACACTTAAGAGCCATTTAAAATGAATTTCACTGTACCTTCTAAAACTTGAAGCCAATCTAACAAAAACTGAACTATCACAACGGGTTACAAAATGCATATCGCGAGGAGTTAAAAAATCATTGAACCTTCAATTAGAAAGCATCTCAGGAAGTTTACGTATACCAAATCGATCTCTACAAATTCTCAAAAATACAAAGTCTCCCAAACGGAAAAAGAGTTGCTATAGAAACTTATCCTAAGGGATAATGATGAAAAATAAAAGACATAGAAGCCAGGAAAGAAGAGGTGTAATGAGGTGGGTGGTTAGTAACCCGTTACATACAGAAAAAATCATGCTGTGAGGGTTAGCAGCAAGGAGAAAAAAAAACTACCCTGGATCAATATTAACTCTTTCGTCAGTGAAAGAATTATTATTGAAAAAAAGTGTACCCTGCCGTTAATGTGGGGTGAAATTATTCGTACAGTGACTCACAATGTAAAATTATTACAATTTAGTTGTGGGGTGAATTTTTTTCTTATTCAAATTTCTTGTGGGGTGATGCCGTGTCAGTATAATTCATTGTATGAGTGAAGAATTTTCAACTCTTTTTTGATCCCTTTATTTTTTTTTTATTTAATTTTTATCTATGATAAAAATAAGTGAAAGGGTTTTCTACTATGAGCTTTCAACCCTTAGAAATTTAATTTAATCCTCATTTCAGCTATGTGAGATTTCAACAATTTTTGACTAAATGTAGTGTAGATTTTTTGGTTTGGTTCAGTGACGGGCAGTGGATTTATTAGGTGGAACTAACAGGAGATTTGATTTTTACGAAACCTGACAAATAAACCAAGTACAACAGTTCCTACCAATCAATAAGATACTATTTATTGGATTATTTATAATTGGATAATAGAATAAAGGCATGAAGGTCGTAGTATTATTATAAGTAGTAATATTATTAATAATTTTACGAAATTATCTTAAAACTATATTCTGAGGATATTTATTGTCTTAAGGGGGGCGATACATGTACCGCCTGCATTTTAACAGTTTTTCAGAGGCTTATTTAGGAAGAAAAACGAGTAGGAGAAGTGGGGGCGAAGCGACGATAGGTGCGAAGCGACGAATGTGAAATTTCTCGAAAACGGTGACACTGAATTCTTAAAAGTCATTGTCATTTGTTGCACAATTTTATCAATCATATTTCTGTGGTGTTTGGGTAAAGGGGTATATGTCAATTTTTGTGAAAATTTGTATAAGTCATATAAGCCAGTTATCTGGCTTTAGATAGGTGATCTTTATGTCGGGGTAAAGAGAAATAAGTGAAATAAGTCAGAATCTTATGACGTCATTGAAAAAAAAGGATGTGAAAAGGGGGACAACTGAGAAACATGGATTGGAAATGGAAAATAGCAAATTTGCAAAAATTGACATATACCCCTTTACCCAAACACCACAGATTTGGTGGCATGGCATTCCTATGTTTTTTAACTCACAGGCGCGACACAGTGACTAATATGTTTTTGACCTTTCGGTATTTGATTTTTTGTGCCCAGAGAATCTCAAAATTTTCCACAAATTTGTTATTTCTCGCAATTGAATGTACGTGTTTTGTATAGTTGATTTCCAGTAGTTTCGTGGCAAATATACAATTTTTGGGTTTTTCTTTTTTTAATTCAGGGCTGGGAGTATGATCAAGTCGTATCGACTCGACTTGATAAAAATTCATACATATTTTTTTCTGCGCAGTTTTTTTACAATGTGTTTTTATCGACTCGACTCGACACGACTCGATCATACTTCCAGCCCAGATATCGAATTTTGAAGATAAACTGAACACCTGCGGGCGAAGCGACGAACCCGCATTTCGTAGTATTTATCTGTATTTTGAGTCAATTATCTCAATTATAAGTAATTAAACATAATCCCTTGTTTTAAATGTGTTTTGTATTTATGAATAAATGAACTTAAGGAGACACCCCACTCAAAATTTACCAGAAATTCAAAAAAATTGGAAAACATTTTAATTACATATCGAAAAATAAATAGTGGAGATTAATCGATTTAAAAATTTATTTTGATAAAATAATGGTATATTTAGTCCCAACACCGCATTTTAAAATCTACATTTGAACGAGTTTCTAGTGGGTTTTTGAAATTTCAATTAACTAAAATTAATTTTCAATTCACACCACGTGAAAGAAAACGGTTCAAAGTTCCAAAACATGGAATACAAATTTTTTTTCCAAATTTTTGGTCAATTTTGGGTTGGATGTCCCCTTAAGTTCATTTCCTCATAAATATAAAACACAGTTAAAACTAAAGATTATGTTTAGTTACTTACATTTGACATAATTGACTTGAAATACACTGAAAATGCGGGTTCGCCGCTTCGCCCCCTATGGCTCGTTGCTTCGCCCCCAGATTTAGATGTACAGAAAATTTGGCGTAACTTTTTATGGGTTGGTCGCACTTTAGTGTACTCAGTATCAAAAGTTGCGCTATGTCTAGGCATATCATATCGTATCGGACATGACCCGAAATTCAATCTAAATTGGGAAATATTTGGAAAGAAAGTTATTATCGTCGCTTCGCCCCGCCCCCACTTCCCCTACTATGAACGCACCGAAGGACTTCTGTATGGCCCTGAAATCGCTGACTAGTTGGTAAGTCGCTGTAATCATAGAGTTTCTGTGTGGCAAAACTTTAAACGCGTTTTTCTGGAAACTACTTTTTTCAAATTGGCGGGCAAGGTAACTCAAAAAGTTCTCAACCGATTCTAATGAAATTTGGCACACGCCTTCTCTATAGTATTAGCGTCTAGTTGAACCTCAAAAATGGCTAAACAAATTGTTGACCCCAAAACCAAAGAAAAAAAGGGTGAAAAATCTGACTTTTTTTCTGAGCCGTGCCAATTTACGATTTTTTTACTTTTTTGTTTTTTTATTTGTTCAACTAGAACCATGTAACATGTTTTATAAACACGCTCAAACCAAAATTTTTGATTTCAGATCGTTGTAACAGAACCTAAAAATCCCACCGATCGATGCCTTTCGCTGCGAGGGTCTCAGGCTCTCAGGAGATTAGTTACTACGGCGGCCATTTTGAAACAAAATATTTGATTCTTGTATTTTAATATAATTATAATGAATAATTATACTGAATTTAAAAACGATTCATTTATTCCTTCCCTTTTAAATAAGCCTCTGAAAAACGGTCAAAATTCAGGCGGTTACATGTATCGCCCCCCTTAAGGCTTTATCTAGATTCGTTTTAAGATTTTTGTAAAGAATCGCTTTTGAGTAATATTATTTATTCCGTCTAACATCTTGGGTCTATATGAGGGTTCGATTATTGCCGGCAAAATGAAAGCCTGGTCGTCAGAAGTCCTCCTGGAAGACTAATGCGTGGGTGGGTGGTAAAATATGTAATTTTTTAGGTAAAAAATGAAATGATAAGGTGCAATGCTGAAGACTTGTATAATTACCGAAGACAGTATAAGAATGTAGGAAAAAATCTGTCAGAAGGCTGGGTGGAAGATAAAGGGTCGTCAGAAGTCGCCGAAGTTGTGGAAAATTCCGAAAATTTACATGATAAGGATATTTCTATCAACTTGTGTACTTATTGCTTACATACATAATAGCCCATGTACAAAACGTCAGAAGGCTAAGTAGAAGAGAAAGAGGTAAATTCCACTCCACGCACTTTGAACGGGTCCCTATCCCTCCCCCTCTCATCCCTTACCATCTTGAGCCGCTATCATTAAGTCAGCCATCAGCCGCTTAGCCATCAGCCCTTACTATCAGCCGCTTAGAGTCTTAATTTAAAATCTGACTATAATCAGCATTTGCGACAATCCTCGGAAGGTAAATTTGAACAGTACCTTAAAGATTGTGTTTTAAAAACTCGTATAAAAACACACCTAATTACCGACCCCGAAGATCCCTCAATATTAAATTTTATCTAAATAAGAGGAGGCTATAACGTGCCTTCCTGTTAGTATATTAGCTATACAAATTTTCAGCTTTCTAAGCTTTGCGGAAAGTATGAGAATTGGTGATTAGATTGTTTTGAATAAAGGCTAACACGTGAGAGATATTTTTACTAACTTGAGTTCGCTACCAGCTGTTCGGTATTGAAGCGATAAATTGTTCGCGAACATGTGTCAGACATATTTGATGTGGACGTCCTTTTTTGATAATTATTGGAAACTTAATTTCGCGGTATTATGAGATGTGTTCCTTTTAGTATAAGGGCAGCATGTGCAATAATTAAGTTTTTATCATCAACATTGAATAACATTTTGATTTGTGATTATTGCGAAACGAACTATAGGCGAGCAATGTTTACTGTGTTAATGACCTGCTCGCAAACATACAAAGTTGTTGATTATCTCGCGATTATCTCGCGATTATCTCGTTGTTGATTAAACGCGATTATCTCGAAACTGTGTTTTTGAAGTCGGTTGTCACAATTTCTCGAAAAGTTACGAACGGATCTTGTTGAAATTGTGCACATTTCTTCAAAATAACATTATCTGGTGATTGAACGAAGGATTTTTTTTGTTTATCCCAACTAATATTACAAGATAATATGTGGTGCAAATTGTACCAAAAAACATGGAATTTTGTGTTCAACTCCGCCAAAAATAAAAATTTTTTTCCTTCGTTCAAGGACGAGCTAAACACATCTAACTAACAGAAAATCTTTGGTTTTTTAATTTCAGATGAATTTGTCGTGAGTTATCGTGACAACGGCAATAGAACTTTTTTATGTGGGGTCCCAGGAAATGTGGTCCCAATGGCTAAATTTTCAAAATTTTCAAACAAAAATTTCACAATACTTGTTAAATATTATATGTATTTTTGATTACCTAAATTGAAAAAATAAAATATTTCATTTCAATAATAGAAAAAAATTAGTAAAAAAGTGCTTCTTTTAAGTCTTAAAAACCCACCTAACTCTTTTACATTGTGCAATTTTTTTTATAGCTTTTAAGACCAATAGCCAGGATACATATTATGTTTGATTTTATATTAAAATCACTAAGGGGTCTAATCAGAGCAGTTCGGGACTTATTACTTTAAAAATTCTTGGCAAATTGTCCGATATTTATTAACAAAATTTACAATTTAATTCAATAAAATTACATACTAAATAATTTTCAAATTATAATTATGTATGTAATCGGCCCAAAGGGTAAGAATAAGAATTGTCATGGTTATTTCTGATGTCTTAAACATGATTTTCTGGATAGACGGAAACTGATGCATATCCCCAATTATAACAGTGGGGGTTGAATATGTTCCATTCAATATTAAATAAATATAAATGTAGTAAACCATACGTTGGTATGGTTGATTATGGTGTGAGGCGCCTAGGGTAAAGCTTTATCCTTCTTTATTGTGGATAGAATGGTTATGAAGAAATCAACCCGTCTATTTTTTTTTAATGTATATTAATCGATTTTTTTTTACTGCCGTTAAAATATATTACTAGGACTTATGATGCTGTTCTATCAATTTTACTCGTGGGTTAAAATCTGATACCCTAATTTTTTTAATATTTGAAAATTTACATACCGACTACTTTACAATACAAAGAAAGAAAAAAATTGTTGATAGAAGTTTAGGGTAAAGTGTTTTTTCATTTCGGAAAATCTGAGGGGTAAATTTATTATACTGTTACATAAAGGGTTGCCACGGATTATTTTTCTTCATTTAATGCAATATAAGTATACCGACAGTTATTGTTAAATATAATAATTAATTTTTCTAAACTAAAATTATATATTTAATATTTCTCAGCATCGCCATCGTGATAACAAGCAACAACCCTAGTTCCGTAACCTTTCCGTTTCCATTAAACTTAGATTAGACTATAGAAACTCAGACTATAGAAGTACAATACCTCCCTTATATAGTTAAATTAGAAATTCTCAATTTCAGTATCGAATTTTCATAATTTCAACCTAACAATTAGTAAATAAAATATGACTTATTATTATATTTAGAATCGTTAATTTATAAAAGTCTTTTATTATTTAAATAATTAATTTTACCTAAAAATCATTTATAATATTCATATTTAGGATTTTCTGAACAAAACCTTTCGATCCCATTTGCTAATTATGATAAATGGTAAGTTAGTAATTACAAAACCCCAGTTTCGGTGGACAATGTGGTAAATATGAAAAGAATCTGATAGTCGTTTGCAGCTAAAAGGCTACGTTAACTTAATTAATTAAAAAATGTCTTTGTTATATTCGAAGAGTTTGGTTTTTATAGAATTTTTTTTATTAAATATAATTTTCATTTAAGGTTAATGATGTGGAAAACCAAAAATTGATTTTAAAAGATTTATATTCATATTTTCATTTAAAATTTAAAGTCTTTTAGGAAATTAGCCTGAATCGTAAATATTATAATATGAAAGTGATGCTAATAGTAATGTAATTCAAATAAAAAAATATACTATTGTATCAGGTTATCGAACTTTTACGATACGATTTTTTTTAAATAAAATACACATATACTTATCGTCAACTTTTTGAGAATATATTTATTTCAATCGATAATGGTCCTTGCATTTAAACATGCGATACGATATTATTCCTTTAACCCTTCCGGGTTATTTTGCAGCTCGCAAGATATAAACATATACATACGATTTATTTATGTAACGTCGATTCCCATTGAAAATAAAACTTGCAGCAATATGTCATATTTTTGTTGCAAAACACATATTCATAATGGAAGCGGTTTATAAGATAAATATTTTGTATTTATTTATTTATTTGAAATCAACAGGCTCATAAGCCTTAATGATCTTGCTGATACAATTACAATTATATCTGTGGCTCCAAGCATTAACCGCTTAAGTCGACTTAAGACGAAATTGAGTTATGAACACCATCGTATTCTCC
>JANTOP010020737.1:0-13228 GCA_027564815.1 Symmerus nobilis | reverse complement strand
TTTTACAGCATGTTGAAATTTTTTTTTTCAACTTGCTGTAAAATCCGTAATTTTTTTTTTAAATCCTCCAGACAGCATTCTTATTTTATAGCCAAAATAGAGCCTGCAAAATTTGAAGAAAATCGGTTGAATAGTTTTAGAGAAAAGGGTACCTCGATTTTGTATGTAAAATGGACAGTTCAACTACCCCCTTAAAATTTAGAAATTGTTTCTGATTTTTATGAAATTGTGCCATTTTCATGAAATAGTCCGCTTTCCATAAATTTCATAAAGTTGCGATTTTCAAAGGATATGCCAATATGCTAAATTTCATATAGGTATTACCGTATTACTTATCCAATTTCTGATTTTTGTTATAAAATTAAGAGCACCTATTAACTTTCTTTATCAAATTGTCCCAATTATTCCAAATTTAACAAGTAAATTTTTTAAATTAAAAGCTGGAGATTCACTTCACACAATATCACTGCACTATTATGAATGTACAATCTCTCTTCTAAGTTCAGATTAATTTAATTTATATTTTAAATTCCAATGTCAAATACGAAAAAATAAGTTTCTTATGTTTAATATATTAAAGTTTTATTTAATTCTTTTTATTGAATTTTATCCACAAGATGCGTTTCGTCTGAAAGAAATTCGATAATTTTTCCAATAACTTATTTTCGATAAATTCTTTAAATAAATGTTTGTCTGACATTATAGTAAAAGCACAACCGACGATTATTTTGCAATAAAAAATCTGGTAAATGTGTATGGTTTGTGTATGAAGAACATAGTATATGGTATAGTATTTAGTATCTATATTTTGTATTTAGGTATATTATACTGTGTGTTAAATATAAATTTTCTTAACTACTTTTTCTGCGAAAATTTGGAAAATTCTATTTTCGGCTTAATGTTTATTTTTTTATATGAATCAATTAGAAAGTGAATATTGATTTTGAATTCGAAAAAACCAAATATTGTATCGATCTTTTTAAAATTAGATTATAGAAAATAAATTGTCCTTATTAAATGTGTGTTATATGTAGAGTTTCTTTTATAGTCTAAATCTAAATGGAAAAATAGACAATTTTTTTAATACTAATTTTTAATATTAATATTAACGGTTATATTAATTCTTTAATAATTACACTTACCTTATGTAATTACATTTAGATTTTTCTGTACCTAATTTTAAATTCAACAGATAACAATTATACTTTACAATCTTATCCTTTATTTTTCATTTGGTCTTTATAATTGAAAATGAAAATGAAAATGAC
The DNA here is from genome assembly GCA_027564815.1 of Symmerus nobilis. Classification (NCBI taxonomy): domain Eukaryota; kingdom Metazoa; phylum Arthropoda; class Insecta; order Diptera; family Mycetophilidae; genus Symmerus; species Symmerus nobilis. The sequence goes on along the minus strand of JANTOP010020737.1, from coordinate 11,960 downwards.
ACGTTTATTTAAACAAATACATAAAGCAATATACTTGATGATATTTATTTCTTTATAAAGACGTTCTTAGTTGTGTATAATTCTTAGCATTTTCAAATTTAAACAGTAATTTTTATATGCAAGGAAAAACATTTACGAGAAAATCGTCTAAATCGATTTCTCATTTCTTTCTGTTATTTTTCACCTATGTATATTTACCACCTAAATTTTAATTGAAAAACTTGAATTTTTTAAAACAGATGACAAAAGAAGCACTCAGGTCTGGCAAGCACTAGGAAAATTATTATTTCCTAGTAAAATTTAATACATAAGAAAAGTAGAAGATGAGAATTTAGTCACCCATGAACGATATGATAAAATTATTAAAATAAAGGATGACTCTTATAATTCTAATATTTTGTAATTACATTTTTTTTTCAATTTTATTCGAATGCGAACTCGTATTTTGGGGCAAAATAAATAATGAATATTATTAATATTATTAACGTTATGTGGACAAAATCAGGCCCACCTACCAGCTCATCATCTGATACAGAGTAGTGTACGACTGATATATTCGTATAATTAATATATGTGATGTTCATAGGAAAAGGGACCTTATCTTCCCAGAACGAAAATCCGGTTTTTTCCAATTTCTAAAATAATTACACATTATTCTCAATAAAAGGACACCTCAATCACCAGAAAATTCCAAAAATTTGCTTAGTTATAGCATTTTGAAATTGTAGAATGAAAATCTCAAGTTTTGAGATATGGAGGTTCAAAGTTTAATAATTAAGTTTAATTATATATTAGTTTATATATATTGTATATCAAATAGAGGTGGAGGTTGGGAAAATATCTTTTTTTATATATGAATTACTTAATAAATAATCGGCTCAAAATCGATTGTAAAATGCTCAGGACATGTCTGGGCAGTGTAATCAACCTAAACATGAAAAACGATAAAATTTGCCCAAATGCTTATTTTTAGCTCCACTGAAAACTTGGATTGGGAAGATAAGGTCCCTTTTCCTATGGAACATAACATATTACCTGCAAATATCATGGATCTATTTATTATATATTTACATGTGAGTCATAAAATGAAACAGTTTCATGGTTTTTACATCTAAGTTAGTTAAAACAAGTTCGTTTGTTACTTGCTATATTTATACAACTATTCCTTGCGAAAGTAGCAAACAAATTGCCATTTTGGCCCCGATCCTTTTCAATTTTGATCTGTCTCAAAATGTATTAAATATAAAAAATTATTGGATATAATTTATTTGTTTCGCAATCCGACTTACAGCTACATGGTAAACCAAAATTTCGTGTCAAAAATTTCGGGATCTGCTTCTTCCACCGTTTATAACGGATAGCTAGACGACTAGACGGCTCACTCAATTTTCGTTGCGTTATATTGTAAATCAAATAAACGGTATTGAATGTAGGATTTTGAAAATGCTATTAAAAATGTTTGTAGAAAATTAGTAACCTGTATTAATAAATGTAAGTTGGATGGCGATACTAAAATATACTTATCGAATATTTTTTCATGTTTAACAAACTCCTACGTTTTTACCACGTCTTTTGGTGTGGAATGGTTGTAAATATGTAAATAGGCTAGATAGTAATCTTTTAAGTTAGTTTATTCTGGATCTTGGAATGATAAATCTGGTAGTAACGGAATTTAACACTGATGAATCTCCTAATTCAAAGCTGAAGTCAATAACATTATGGCAAAGAATTTTACTTTCATATTTGGGTTAGCCATGTGTATATGAAATAAAGTAACATTCATTAACATTGTTAAAATATTTAACAAACAAGTTCATGGAATTTAAAGAAGTCGTTCAAAAATTTCAACAACTTTCGGTAAATTAAAGTTGACACACCCAATTACATAAGTTGATCGTAAGAGGTGCGATAACAATGAATTCTACCTCTGAAATTAGATGTAAACTTTGTCCAAACTACTATTATGTCTTATTAATGTAGCAGGGCGATTTTAAATTGATTAATTGTGGGAAAAAATTAACAAGGTTGCGTTGTTATTGACACCTTTGGAATTTTGTGTCTATAGGGATGTAAATCCTTCAACTCTCAATAAATATCCAATAAGTTTAAACTTATTACTTGGCATGTTGTTTTGAATATTCTGATAATAATTTTTCTAGTTTGAATAAATATCCACCCGGTCGATTGTGCCAATCTTGTTGAAAAGTTTCTTTCAACATAATTTTAAAATTTCAACAGAAAATATTTATCACCACCTTCTTAGTGGTTGTGAAAAGACTTTATCGAAAATTGAGTGAAAAGTAAAAAGGAGCAAGAATATTTGGGGGATTGAATATCTTCAAAGTAAATCGGGTGTAATTGAAATCATATTGTAAAGTTGAAAGGTTTTCGTCGATATCCCTGCAGAAAATTCATAAACATGCCTTTCTAGTTTAGACAGATCAGATATTTAATTAACTGTATGCTGTGATTCGGACATTTTTCTCTACACTAATGGAACTACGAGAAATATTCAACAATATTCGGAGATTATTTTCAAACAATTTAATTATCAATTATTAAGGATAAAATACACATAATCGTTGTTATGTCCATAGGAATTTCCGATATTATTGTCAATATGTTACAACAGTCAGCAAATAATTGGCGGCCGTCAAACTGCATCACCTTTTATTTTACTCTTTGGTGGGAGCATTATAGTCCTTCGCGCATGCTGCACATGCACAATTGAATTATGAATTCGGTTATATCGCAAACGATTACATCGAGGGAAGATATTTATTATATGTAGGTAAAACAAAATATGTATGGCCCTTTAAATCAACTTGAAAAGGTCCTCTTGAATTTTACCACTAAATAGTCATATATTCAAAATTAATAGCAGGCTCTGCTGTACTATACGCTTTCGTATGACACTGGCTCATTGACAAACAGTACTAGTACTTACTCACGCGAAATTATTATTACTTATTATTAAACGCAGTCCGAGATTGAAAATAAAATTGAAATATGATTTATCGAAAAAAAAACATCTAATAATTTAAGACTAATAATCTTCAGATTAATTATTTATTTATTGATCAACATTGAGTCTGTTATTGATTAAATAATTTTAATTATGAATTTCAACGTGTAAATTCAATATAACCACCTCTCAAGTCCATGATGTTCAATATTGACACAGATGTCGACAATTCATTATTATATGTACATACCTAATTATGTTGTCGTTTTGAAAAAAATTTAAATATAAATTAAATCTGTCCAAGTCATTTAAAATATTATATTAAGTTAATTGATAAAGAATTCTCAAAACTCCTTTAAGAATATTATTGCAGTATATTTAAGTTTTACTCCATTGTAGATACTCATGCTCAATGACCCAAATCTATGTTATTCCGTTCTAATTATGATATTGCGAAAATATTAATTAATTAAACTCATTAAGCATTAATAAATTTCAGCAACAATACATAACAATAAGCAAAATTGATATCTTACCGGAAAATTATCTCGTGATAGACGGAAAAGTCTGCGACAAAATTTTGTCATAATAAATTGTTTTCAATTAGATATTTATCTTTTTCAAACAGTGAATCTATTTCCCTGATCGCAATAATTTTTCTTTATAATTTTGTAACTTTCTTCGCATGTCCTCTTTTCTCTTTTCTTTTTAATTTATTTAACGATATCTTCCAAAAATACGAAACATAAAATTATATGTGATTCATTATTGAATGTGATTTTTAACATAATTTGTTACAAAAATAAAATTATCCGTTTAAAAATAAACTGATGTACGAAATTCAGTGTTTAATTTTAGTGCATATGGGATAAAATTAAATTTATTAAATAGACCCTTTGACAAATATATATATAACTAGTAATAAATGTGTAAATGCTATTTTTAACTTGAAATCACTTGAAATATGATTACGCACTTGTGTAAATAAACTTCGCTTTTCTAATTTGCATACATAGTAACATAAATATCATATGTGTTCATAAAACATACAATTGATTGAAGGAAAAAATATATCCATCAAATCAAAAAAATATCCTTAAATCGTGCAACGAAAACCGAATCCTGGCAACACAAAAAACATCAAATTCAAAGACGTTTCTTCCGGAAATTCAAAAAATAACAATTAAAAAATTGAAAATATTATAATAATTTTCTAAGAATTATTAAATCTTTATTTCATCTAATTTAATAAAGAAAACGTACTTGTTGAACGACTATAGTAGCTCGCGGTTGTGTACAAACTGCCGTATCCATTGGATTTGATGTAACATTTATAGAGCCGGTTGATTTTTGGCCGCATTCCAATTCTTTGACCGGTTGCATTTGTTGAGCAATTTCACTGAAATAATCGACGCGTAAATCGGGCAATGGGGACGGTATGTGTTGAACACCTGATGGACTATACACGGCCGGCGAAGATTGTACGGCACGAAATTGATTGTTATTACCAATTGGATCAATTGATTTTGGTGCAATTTGATCAAATTTTGATGCTATTTGCTCAAATTTTGATACGGATATTGTTTCGTTGTTCAACGATATGAAATTATTTTGGTCCATGGGATAGAAGGCATCATTTTTGGATAATAATGGTTTAGATGGGATAGTATATGTATCAGCAACGACCGATTTAGAACGTTTCTTTGATGTTTTCCGTTCAGTTTGATGTCGTTTCGTCTCTCGCATTGCCAACAATTTGTATTGATGAAAGATGTCAATATCATCCTGATAATCATTTAAATGTTGCAAATTTTTATAACTATTTGATGGTGAATCAAAATAAGGCTTTTCATATATTGGGCTATCTGATTCATCTCGACCATCTGAATATTTTCCACTACTGTATAACGGAAAATCTTCACCATCATCCTCTTCTTCGACAGCGAAACATTCACGTTGGATACGTTCATAATCAATAGCCTCCCGATCAAATGGAAACATTGTAGTATCCTCGTATATTCTTTCTTTTGGGCTATCACAACTGTAAACTGGCCGCTTACTTACAGCTGGCGCTGAATTAACTTTCCCTTTACGATCCGCTTTGCCTGCTGGTATATTAATTAATCTGCTATTCCTTCCGCGTACCGTCGTACTAATTTTACTTGCAGGTTTCATTGAATCGTCCGACTCAAATGAACTTTCCGATGTTAGCGTCGAATTTTCCGATGAATGTACAGTAAAGGAGGTTTGTATTTCCCGCTTTTGATTATTATTTTCCTTGTTATCATCTCCCCGCATTGGATTTGATATTTCGGTTAACTCGGAAAATGTGAAAAATGATTGATTTTTCTCATAAGCTCGAACACTTTTCGGTGAAATAGGTGGATCAAAAGGAAAATGTGCGGATGTGGTTATAGGTGCTGTGCGTGGCGGAGGTTTATTTGTTGCGGTTGTCTATATAAAAATGGGATAAATAAATATTTCAATATCAATTTATTTACTCAAGATTAAAACAACAATTACTAAAACACGCCGGATTTAATTTGTCTTAATGTTTTTGTTCGCACATGTACTTAATATTTAATTAAATCACCAACAATCACCATTCATACAATATACAAATATTATATACTATTAATAAATATGGTATAGTTAATAATTGAGTTCTTTAAATTATGGTACAGTCAATATCGTTTTGCCATAGTAAATGTTAGTTACTTAATCTAAATTTAATTAATAACGGCACAGAACTGACGGCACATTGAAAATTTTGTACACAAATGGCGGATTGCTGACGTCGTTTTGTGAAATAATTTTGTATGCCTGTCTTCTAATTATTCGGGTCTGTCTTTTTGGTCTCAATTCGAATGACTAGTAAATCCCATTCATCACTTCTCCATATAGTATAAGGTGGTAAGCGTATGTGAAGACCAATCAAATTCTAGGATTATACCAACGTAAAATTGGCAATGGCATGGATTCTAAAGGCAGATGATCATACAATATATGGCTTGTCGACACCGATAAAGATAAATATAAGGAACATAACGAGAAACCACCATATTATATTTCCTCAAAATAATCATGATATACCTGGGAGAATTGATTGTCCACAAATACTGAAACGTATAAAATTTAACGTTCCACACCGTCAGCCGTTCGATCCAATGATTTATTGAAGGCAATATATCATAGGACGTATTATGGAAAATACGAACCCAGAAATAGAATGTGCATGCTTTTCAATTCCTCGACTTGTGCATTTGATTTCGGAATGAATCAAACAAACTTTCGCAATGGTATTAAGTTTATACCTCGGGACACTTAGGTTTCAAATTAACTGTAGTTGCCTTATTTGTAGCTCCTGTGAATCTCGATGTTCGGCCGTGCGTCCACAAATTTATATTAAAGAGTGTCGCATGATATATTTATTTATAAATTGATGGCGAGCCAGTGACGTTTTTACCCATGTCATTTTATATCAAATGGTTTTGTTAGTAATCGTTTGGAGATCTTGTCTTGATTCTATTTCGGCAAGTCTCATTTAAAAGTGCTACTTGGGAAACACCCTTGAGAGCCCCACTACGCTGTACCGCAAGGGGGGCGAGTAGACAGACTTGCCGAAATAGAATCAAGACAAGCTCTCCAAATAATAATTAACAAACCCATTTGATATAAAATGACATGGGTAAAAACGTCGCTGGCTCTTAGACGAGAACAAGATACATATTTACTGTGTTGCTTTTGTTATGATAATGATAATTGATTTTAGTTCTCAGATGTCTTGATTGTAAAATTTATTAATTAATGAATTTTACTTATATAAAGGGTGATCCAATAGGATGTACTTTTTCCAATAGGGTTATTTTGACAGTTCTTATGTGTCAACTGTCTTGTCTATATGACTTTTATGTTCAGTATTCATTGCCATTTCATCATGAATAGACTTACGCCTGAACAAAGTTTACTAATTGTGGATACTTATTTCCAAAATCAGTGCTTAGTTAGAAATTGTTATAGAGCTCTTCGTTCACATTTTGGTCATCATAATTGTCTCACTGAACGCACTATTCGGGAAGCCATAACCAAATTACGAACCAATTTAACCAATAACCAATTCAAGAGCCAAAATGCCAATTTTTTTGCCAACAATTCAAGATATTGGTGTAGCTGACTTTTGGTTTCAATAGGATTGTGCTACATGCCATACAGCTAACGATACATTCGCTTTATTGAGGGAAACGTTCGATGGAAACATTATCTCAAGAAGAGGTCCTATTAATTGGCCGAGATCTTGTCATCTTACACCATTGGATTACTTTCTGTGGGGATATGTGAAATCTCTTGTTTACGTCGATAAACCTGAAACGATTGAAGCTTTAGAAGCAAACATACCCCGTGCTATTCGCGGAATACCGACCGATATGCTTGAAAGAGTGGTCAAAAATTGGACCCACAGAATGAACCATTTAAGACTTAGTCGTGGGCAACATTTGAAGGGAATTATCTTTAAATATTAAATGGCATGAACCAAACTAACAATTAAAATAAAGATTTTCCTCAATACATTGATTATTATGTGTTTTATTTAAAAAAAACCGTAGGAAACTCGTATTGGATCACCCTTTATTAGTATTATATAACTTTATTATCATGTACTATAGTTCTATTTTGTTTTTTGGACTTTTATGTGTTTATTCTGCAATTGAAGGTGTTCCTACAAAATCTGAATTATATACTTACCAGAAGGGTCACCGAACCCATTGATTGAATTAAATAAATGCATATGTAATAAATATACCGCCCCGTACGGACCCGTACAAGCCTTTTAGACTTCCTCAATAGAGGAGGTGTGCTAAGAATCTCCCAGTCTTTTGTATTATAGAAATAAGATGGCGAAGATCTAGTCTACAATATATTAAATTTACGAACACTTTATATATTACATAATATATATAAAATGTTTATACACTTATCTAAAAGAACTCTTGAAGATAATAAAAATAATGAAACAACCATATTTATAGGATACTTAAACGCTAACATCGGAAAAGATTTTGATGGAAATAGTAGAGGTAATTATAGATTAGATGAAATACATAAACATTATGTTTGTTTCTGCGAACAATACCAACTCATAATAACAGACCGGACCGGGAATATTATACGAAATAAAATTAATGCAATAGGGCAGTGATTTCCGAACTTTTCCTGCTTGCAACCCCTTTTAGCTGAAAAAATAGAGGCGCCCCTCTACCGAAAATTATAAAACATACTCGGTGATTTGTAATATCATTTTTTATATGTATATTTTTAATATAATGAATGGTTAATAGAACTATTGGTGTAACCCTCATTTTTTACATGGTATGTTACTTGGACTTAGCAAATTACTTAAACACATTTGTGTTTTTGATTTCAGTAATCTGTCGTCCCCCATTGAGAAAAATATAGAAGTATATTTTATGGCGGGAATCGTACCCGCATCCCCTTCTGGCCGGGAAGGTGTTTTAGTCGAATTAAACTACAGAAATAAACGCCTATACTATGTCCAAGTAACATACCATGAAAAAAATGGGGGTTACACCAATAGTTCTAATAACCATTCATTATATTAAAAATATACATAAAAAAATGTTTTTATTCCGGAGATAACATTGACCTGACCATTTATAGGGCCGTCATAAAATATTAATAATATTTTTCCATTACAATTAAAATATTTCGGTATATAAGAAAATTTTTAAACCTATTTGGCACACCGAACCCAAAATCATACAAAATGATTTTAGAAACAGTTCGATTTTGCAATTTCATTTTGGTTTTACAAAATGATGGCGTAAAATTCTCATTTTGAGAGGATTTGAGAGATTATTTGTGAACAAAATGATCGAGGTTTGGAAATACAACATCGTCTAAACTGCCTTTTAAACTGGTATCACACACAACGAACGAATGCGAAAGAACCCAAATTAGTGAACAATTTCATTAGGAACAAATATACATATACTTACTACTAATCCACGCATAATCGTAAACAAATTGAAACGATAAATCATTCACCAAATTTAATGTTTGCCGATGATCCGATTATATAAAAATATAAATACAATTTCCACGTCCAAAATGAGACCTACATTTTTCTATATTGTTTTACCCGCAATCCATACAGAGTAGAGCTTATAGTTGGTATATCATTATAACCTTTTAATATATTCACTACAAATTTTTGCATTCATTCCATTCGTTCACGTTTGTTTGGTAGATGTGACCCCAGGTACATAAAGTAAGTGTCCAATTTTTCCAAGTTACCCTGTATAGTTTGAATAGCTCAGACCGCTACTCTCCTACAAGCCAATGAAACATAAAGAACTTCCAATGTGTATCATTATAAATACTAGAAAATAAACAGAAAATAACATGAAAATCGCAGATTTTAATTCGTAAGAACTGATTAAGTGAACAAACTACATATATTTTCTGAGAATAAAGCATCTCACTGAATACAAATGAAAATTAGAAATCACTTTTCTCTCTGTGCAGGAAACGATCATTTGGAATGGAAAATCCCCAAATCCCGCAAATTATTATGTATACAAGTATTAGCTACCTTTTATTAGGATATGTAATAACAACTAATAAGTAAGTTTTAATTAATTCAGAAACCATATGGTATGTACCATGGATCTACTACGGTGTATACGGAAATGTATAGACAAAAATTATAGAGAAAAAAATTAATATATCAACCAAGTAAAAGTTTAAATTTTGCTTTCTTGTTTCGCTCGCATAGAAATCGTAATTTATTATTTATTTATTTAAAAATAAATATAAAGTATCTTCCAGGAATAAATTTAATTCATTAAAACCACTTTTAGTTTTCTAATGAATACAAATATTGTTACGTATTAAATTTATAGAAAAATGGATCATACACTCATTCACAAGAGCATTACACATTAATTAATGATAAGACTTGAAAACTTTACGTAAGTATAATTAGTCTTGAGTGGACAGAAAGAATACAAGAATATTGCTAGTCGAGGTAAAGGTTATACCTTAAAAATATGATGAAAAATTTGAATGCCATGACAATGCCACAGAATAAAACAATTTATTACCTACGTCTTCCAGGTTTTAATAGGTTTTCGGAAAAAAATTTAAAGTTTCATAGTTGAATCATTTTACCCACTTAGTTCGCGATCCATTTAGATCCCGTACCTCGTAGGTAGAGTGATGGAAGAAAAAGCATTATATTCAAAATTTGTACAATGGGTAAATGCTTCTAATTTTTAATATTTTTTACTCTGCCATAAAAGTAAGACTGCGGGAGGGATAGTAATTTTTAACAGTGGAGAAAATTCGAAAGTTTGCAGTCTTTACCGAGATAACTCGCGCGCGCGGCTAGTTCGCGCTGCTAATGTTATCTGCTTAGTTCGAGCACGCATATTATGCGGGAGATGACGGTAACTATTAGATAGAAAATCTGTCCTTGTTTCATCCGCGTGTATACGATCTACGCAATGAGAAAAAATGTATACTAGTGGAACTCTCAACACTTTTTCATTCTATTATTTCTGATTCGCGGGAAATTAATTTTTAATATATTATTTTCCAAATTAGTTTTTATAATCATTATATTGACCATCATGCAAGGCAAATCGATCAAATTTAGTTCAAAGTTTATCAATTGCTTTCAAATAAAAGTATTTGTAATGCTTACTTATACAAAATACAATTCAGATGATAACTATTATATTATTATGTATATCACTCAAGTGGTAAATCGATAACACCCTTACACCAAATTTGCCCTAAAAATAATATAATGTTTACTCGTATCTTATCAACTAAATTATACGTTTTATGAGCATTAGCAATATCAATTTGATGAAATTTAATTAGGTTATTATAGATAAAACGTTTAAGATTGTAAGGTTTTGAATTATTCTCGAATTTTATCAAGGTTTAGCTAAACTATCTAGAAAATGATCTATGACTATCGAAATATCTAGATTATGAAAATTTGTACCTTACTATAACAATTAACAATTCATCTAGTTTCATTAACCGAATAGGCCGTTCCACACTTAAATTTGCACCTTCTTACGTCTTGAATATCTCGTACAAAGAACAACGGAACAACATATTAACAAATGAATAGTTTTCAATAGAAGTCCACTTTGTAACTGCAATCACATCAGACACCCTTCGCATCTCCATTTCCGTTTACATTGCGGTAATCACCCTCGTCATCATCCCCATCCCAGACCTACCCCTAAATATCAAACTACTGATTCATATTAAACTGAAAAAAGTGAATACTGATTCTTCGATATTAGACTACATGAGCCTGAATCAAATGAACTGGATTTAAATGTTATATTTTCGGAATTCATATATCAGTTTTAATTCAGAAGTCACTCTGCATATAAAATTGCAGATAGGTGCCTAGATCTAGACGTGGATTAGAATTTCTGGGGTTATCTTTAACCCCATTATCAAATGCGAATTTAACGTAGAATGGAGTCCCTTATATTAAAATTGATTCATCTCTCATTTGAATGCTACGAATATTATCCGAAGAAAAGCATATCTAGAAATCAAGTTACATAGCTTAACATGGCTAAATTTAAAGTTACAATTCTCGTAATTTTCCCGTTAGTTTTCATATAATGTCCAATATATACCTAAATATCAATTTCCCAGCTCAGGAGTGGTCGAATGTCGATTTCATACACCTAAATTAAGTCCCAATTTTATTACACTAGAGTAGACACATTTTTTTACGTACTAATTTCTGAGTGACTCCAGTATCTGGATTCACAAGCATAAGTGATTATCTTTTCAGGGAAAGTAAGTAGAGCGAGAATTCAAGTTTCACGGTGTTCATCGATTCGTAATAAAATCATTTTTATTATTTACTGACACATGTAAATCAATTGATAATAGTGGCGCCAATTCAAGAAATTCTTGGAGGGGGGGGGGGGGGGGG